>CAIGQV010000919.1:2243104-2266803 GCA_903798115.1 Danio jaintianensis
CCCCCCCCATGGCTCTGACTCCCGCAGGAGTGTTTCCCCAGAGTCTCGACTCCCGCAGGAGTCATCTCATTGCCCCTCCCCCGGCCCTAGCTTTTACATCATTATATAACATTATTCAATAATGTTATATGATATAACTTTATTTTCTTTTCATTTTATTTATATATATATATATCTATATGCACCCACGTATATAAATATGTATGTATATATAGTGCTCCCGCAGGAGCATTCCCAGAGCACTGACTTCGCCCGTCACCCTCCAGCAGGAGTCTCCACCGCCCTCTCACTTTCCCTGACTCCTGTAGGAGCTGGCCAAATACAGCTCTACCCCAGAGCAGCGACTCGAGCCCGAGTCAGTCACAGCCCCTCCCCGGCCCTAGCTTTTACATCATTATATAACATTATTTAATAATGTCATATAAAATCACTTTATTTTATTTTCATTTATTTATATATATCTATATGCACCCACGTATATAAATATGTATCTATATATAGTGCTGTCACTCCCACACTCGAGCTCCCGCAGGAGCAGTCCCCGAGCTTCCGACTCCCGCAGGAGTCACCGCCCAACTGCCATTCACCCTTCAGCTGGGGTCTTCACCTACCCTTCCTCTTTCCCGACTCCAGCTGGAGACGCCACGTATAGCTCTAACTCCCGCAGGAGTGCCCATGAGCTTCGACTCCCGCAGGAGTCCTCATATCGCCCCCCCCCAGGCCTTAGCTTACCCCATAATATATATATATATTTATATATTCCTATATACATATATATTTATATATAGCGCTGCCACTCCCCAGCTCTATCTCCGTCAGGAGTGTTCCTTGAGCAATCAGCTCCCCAGGAGCTAGGCCCCTCCCCCCCCCCCCCCAAGCCCCCCTTCACCTCCCTATCCAGCTGGAGTCCTCATCACCCCCTTCCTTTTCCCCGACTCCAGCAGGATCCCGCCAACCCCATGGCCCGACTCCCGCAGGAGTCTTCTTGCCCCCCCCACGCCAACCCTGCTCGGGCTCCCGCAGGAGTCTGTGTCACCCTTTGCTCCCGCAGGAGCTCTCTTTATTTTTCTTCCTAAACCACTATATCCAGCAGCCGGATATAGCATTCCTAGCCTTTTGGGGAGTTTTCTTCGAATACACGGCTGCTGTCCCGAGCCATTAAGCTTTTTGGGAAGCTCTCGAGAACAACCTGATCTCGTACCCCCTTTTTGCTTATCGACTAGGCGGGAGCCCTGGGCTCAATTATCTCCGAGCTCAGGGTTCTCTCCCGGGACAGCATGCCAAACCTGCTATTATTATCAAACAATATCTAAGTGCGAACTCTTGAAATGCGCATTCACATTTTAACGGATCTGGAACTACATATTTGGTTATGTACCTTATCGACGTAGACGCGTTCAAACAAAAGATCCGAACCCAACTTGATTCATTAATTCGACTCTGAGTCAACTATTTCGCTAAAGAGTCAATAGTTTTAAACCCTGTGCACTTTCAGATTTAAACCTCAGCTGGATGTTTTCATTCACTTAGAGCTATGCTACACACTACATGGAAGCTCATTTTCAAAAACTCATAATAGGGGCTCTGATTATTAACCCAACATTTAGGTTAAAACACAACTTGATCTAATGTAATTTGGATGTGGGTAATGAATTGGGACCATGAATGAATAACAAACAAATAAACAAATGAATAAATAAATGAAAATCTACCAAAAGTCATTTATTCATTTTCCTTCGACTTAGTCTCTATTTCAGAGGTCGCCACAGCGGAATAAACCGCCAACTATTTTACGCAGCGGATGCCCTTCAAGTTGCAACCCAGTACTGGGAAACACCCATACACACTCATTCACACACACTTATACACTATGGCCAACTTAGTTAATCCAATTCACCTATAGCGCATGTCTTTGGACTGTGGGGGAAACTGGAGCACCTGGAGGAAAACCACGTTAACACGGGGAGAACATGCAAACATAGAATTGCCACCTGCCCAGCTGGGACTTGAACCAGCGAACTTCTTGTGGTGAGGCGACAGTGCTCTACCAAAAGTAGGGCATTTTATGACATTAGCTATATAACTATGCAACCCTGGACCATAAAACCAGTCTTATGTTGAACAGGTACATTTTTGGCAATAGCCAGAAATACGTTGTATGTGTCAAAATTATTGAATTTTTTATTTTATTTGATGTCATTAGAATATTAAGTACAAATCATGATGCATGAAGGCATTTTGTAAATTTCCTATTGTAAATATATCAAAACTCTTGAACACTTTGTTTTGATTAGTACATTAAGAGTGCATTAAGTGCATTAAGACTTTGTTTGGACAATTTAAAAGGAGTTTTTCTCCACAAAAAAAATGGATTCCAGATATTTTAATAGTTGTTACTTTCTTCCTTCGGCTTAGACCCTTTATTAATCAGGGGTCTGATTAACCGCCAACTTATCCAGCATATATTTTACACAGCAGATGCTCTTCCTGCCACAACCCAGCACTAGTTAACACCCATACACTCTTGCATTCACACACTTACACTACGGCCAATTTAGCTTATTTAATTCACCTATAGCGCATGTCTTTGGACTGTCGGGGAAACCGCAGCAACCTGAGGAAACCAAAACGAACACGGGGAGAACATGCAAACTCCACACAGAAATGCCAACTGACCCAGCTGGGGCTCGAACCAGTTACCTTTTGCTGTGAGGCGACAGTGCTAACGACTGAGCCACTGTGTCTCTTTAATAGTTGTACCTCAGCCAAATATTTTTCCAATTCTAACACTACATACACCAATGAAAATATTATTTTTTCAGCTTTCAAGATGTATAAATCTCAATTTGCAAAAAATGACACTTATGATTGGTTTTGTGGTTCACAGTCACATATTTTTAAGCATTATATGTAGTGTATTGTTTTTAAATCTGGACTGTCAACATAGCAAGTGTGAAACAGAAAGTAGAAATAATGTCATCATCAGTATGCTCTTTAGGTGATGAATCCTGCCACTGTCCAAATAATTATTCATTCAGATTTCAGCAATCGATAATTAGGTTATTTGCAATGTTTAAAAGTTCTGTCAAAAACAGTATTGGAAAGTGCAAAGCTAATGACCTTTGTAGCTCTGTTGATGCTGATGACCTTTACTCTTAATATCCTCAAATCTCTCATCTCATACACATGTTGCGAATAACTGGACAGCAGTGTGTCACCACTGAGGTCACTGCTCAACCCCAACCACACCCTGATGTTTTAACAAGGAACCTTATAACCTTCAATTCAGTTCATGCCACGTCTATTTTAAGAGGTCACATTTCCCCAAAGCTAACTGCTTTTAAACAAAGGTATCCATTCAGGAGCAAACCTACAGGACATCAGTGAAAGGACATAAGTCTCTCTGATGGCTAACAAAGGAAAACATGTGACCTTAGTTCATGTTAAAACGATCTTATTTTGGATTTCTGACAGCAGTGAATGTCTGTACCTACACTAAACTAAAGGTTGTAATCTGGTTTAGTTAATAACATTCACACTTTAGTTACTGTAATAATATGTATACTTATAATGTATACGGGTATACTAATACCTTTAATGTACCAATGTGGACATTTTAAAAGGTACCTCCCCAATAACAGATTTTATTTCTGAGAGTAAAAAAACATTCAAAGCTCTAGTGAGACTGAGATGTCTGTAAATATGGGGGGATGATTAACATCAGCTAAACCAAAATTTCCTCTATAAATTAATGTATAGATATGTGATTTAGGTGATGAATGAATTCATATTCACCCAAGAAATAGGTCAGTCCGTGCACATTACTCATGTCAATACTATAGACATTCCTGTAGGTCAACAAGAGCATTGCTTGCAGCGCTTAGGTAATGGATTTATTTCCTAGGGAATGCATACTGCTAAAATATATAGCTTGGCTAAAAGTGTCTTCCAAATGCATCTAATGTTAAGGTCAGTTGGAACCAATGTGACGCTTAATGTGGAACAGTTTAGGAGCATATATATGGACACTGTAAAACAGGGTTGCCCAAACTTGGACACCGGTGGGCCAGTGTCCTGCAAAGTTTAGTTCCAACCCCAATTATACACACCTGAACCAACTAATCAAGCTCTTTCTAGGTATACATGTACATAGATATATACATTAGATATCGCATACGGACCCTGAGCATGCGTCAATACCGCCACCACATTTGTACAGTGCTTCCAGGACAAATTACATTCAACTGCACTTAGTCAAGACTAAAGCCAATCTGAAGAAGCTGGACTTTTGCCCAGCGTACAGGTGTAGTAACAAGCAAACTAAGAAAACAAAGCATAAAGGCATAACATTTCATAGGTAAGATTTTGTTTTTAAGTTTTTGTATGCTACGAATTTTTGTGCTAAACAAGTATTGTTATTGTTGATAATACAGTCACTTACTGCATTGACCATGAGGCAAAGTAACACCAACTTGCTCTAAATTCTAGGCTTATGTTAGTTTTGTTGAATAAAATCAGCAAACAATGTAAATGAAATATGACAACAAGACGCTGCAGTGCCAGAAATTTGTATTATTGTCGGCTAAGTGAAGTAATGGCTAGTTTTTGAAGTAACTTATAAGGGTGCCTGACAACATAACAGTGCCTGTGCATACTGTCCACCCTAAATTATTGAATATTACAAATGTTATATACCATTTTGATCAGAAAGGTGGATGTGCACATTGAGACGCAGGCATATCAATGGTTTTTACGAGTCGTTAATAATGGAGATTCATTCACAAACGAATCGCTCCCTCCGTTAGAATTAGAAGTGAAAGCAGGAGAGGGGATTCAGGACACGGATTAGATCAAATTTAACAGGGAGGGAGGATAATACATTTCCATGTACACAAACACATGCTCTTTTTCGGCAATGCCCGTGCGGTCACTTTTCCATCGATGTAGAAAAGTGATGTAAAATTATAATTTTTTGTAATTAAAAAAAATATTTGCTTACTGACCACCGGGAAAACTCCCAATCATAGATATATGTATAAATGTTTACATATCTATGGCTCCGGATGGCCAGTCCTCCACTACACCTTGGTCTTGATTTGAATGTGCCTAATGTTGGAGCACATCTGATCATTTCTGAAAGCTGATTCCAGCAGTGGGGGGGCGTAGTAGCTAAAGGCCGATTCACCCTGCTTTGACTGAATTCTTGGAATTTCTCTTTTTTGTTTTGGCCTTTATTAGATAGGACAGTAAGTGAAGTGGGAGAGAGAGAGAGAGAGAGAGAGAGAGAGGGTAGGGTTCTCGAGCCAGGATTCGAACTCGGGACGCCCTGAAGTGCTACGGCACCATATGCCTAACCACTAGGCTATTGCGCCAATAGAATTTCTCATTTACTTGATCCTAATGATCTGAGTGATCTGTTAGGTTTGTATTCAATGAGCATATCTGTAATGTACTGAGGTCCTTGGCCATTTAGTGATTCATAGACAAGTAATAATACTTTAAAATCTATTCTGAATGTAACTGAGAGCCAGTGTAAAGACCTGAGGACAGGTGTGATATGCTTTGATTTTCTGGCTCTGGTCAGAATCCTGGCAGCAGCGTTCTGGGTGAGCTGCAACTGTCTGACTGTCTTTTTGTGAAAGCCAGTAAGGAGTCCATTACAGTAATCCACCCTGCTGCTGATAAAAGCATGAACAAGTTTCTTTAAGTCTTCAATGGAAACAAAGCATCTAATTCTTGCAATGTTTTTGAGATTATAGTATTCTGATTTAGTTACTGTTTTGATATGACTACTGAAACTTAGATCTGACTCCAGGATCACACCAAGATTCTTGACCTTATTTTTTATTGTTTGACCCCTAGAGTCAAGATACGCATTCACCTTAAGAATCACATCTATGTTCCCAAATGCAATGACTTCAGTTTTCTCTTTGTTTAACTGAAGAAAGTTTAGGCACATCCAACTGTTAATTTCATCAATGCATTGGCAGAGGGTGTCAACGGGGCTTTAGTCATTAGGCAGTGAGGCTATGTTGATCTGAGTGTCATCAGCATAGCTGTCGTAAGATATTTGGTTCATTCTCATTGTTTGGTTCAGTGGAAGCATATAAAGTTTGAACAGGAGAGGTGCCAGAATTTAACCTTGTGGGACTCCATGTCATGGGTGTCACCTATACTGACATAGTAACTTCTTCCTTCAAGGTAAGATCTGAACCATTTGAGAACTTACCCAGAAAGCCCAACCCAGTTTTCCAGCCTGTCAAGAAGTATGCTGTGATCGACAGTGTCAAATGCAGCACTGAGATCAAGCAATACCAGTACTGTTAGTGTGCCTGAATCCGTATTTAGGTGAATATCATTGATTATCTTTATGAGGGCACTCTCTGTACTATAATGTGCTCGGAAACCAGATTGAAAATTGTCTAAACATCCCTTAGAACTTAAGAACGTGTTAACCTGGTTAAAAACAACGTTTTCAATAATTTTGCCAATGAAAGGGAGATTTGAAATCGGTCTGTAGTTGCTCAATAAGTTGCTCTTTTTCAAAAGGGGTTTAACAACTGCAGTTTTAAGTGAGTTTGGGAAAGTCACTGAAAGAAGTGAAGCATTTACCACTTTTAGGAGATCCATTTATAAACAGTTAAACACTGTTTTGAAGAATGATGTGGGGAGTGTGTCAAGACTGCGGGTTGATGTTTTCATAATCTGTATGATCTCTTCCAAGATTTTACCATCAATTGCCTTGAAATCAGACATAATGTCTGATTTTTAACCCTCTGATGTTGCCAGGTCATGCCAGCATGACCAGCATCTTTTTTTTTTCTTATCAGTGCAAAAGACACTAGGCTTCGTTCACACTGCAGGCAAATGTGGCCCGAATCAGATTTTTTTGCCTACATGTAACTCAGATCTGTTTTTGTCATGACAGTGTGAACAGCCCAAACCACATGGAATCTGATCTTTTCAATTCTGATTTGTGCCACTTTCATATGTGGTATTAATTCTACAGATCTGATGTTTTGGAATCCGACCGCAGTGTAGAACCGTCATGTAGGAATTCATGTGACTTTTACATTATTTTTGATTGACACACATCATTATTCTGTAGTGGTTCATGCTGCAAACATAGACTACTCCCGCTTTTTGGCTCCCAGTCCTTTACCTGACTTTAACAGGAGCAATGTCATCCATGACATTCTTAACTTTAGAGTTAAAAAAATCAAGAAGAAAAAACAGAGTCTGCAGATATGCTTGGTGCTAGCGATATGACCTTCATAAACTGCTCACTGTTCTCATTTATGCATCTCTTTCTGGCAAAGACAAATCTGTCTTCAATAGCTGGAGTGATCAGATTCATAGAAAATACAGAAATGTGTGACATCCTTAACAACAGTCGATGACATGTGTAAATCCTTAGTTATAAGTAAATCCAGAGTATGTCCACGATTGTGTGTGGGTCCTTGTACATGCTGAGTCAGATCAAAAATGTTAAAAACTGTCATGAGTTCTTTTACAGCATTGATTTCTGGATTATCAATGTGAATATTAAAATCCCCAGCAATAGTAAAATAGTCAAATTCAGAGGTTACTATTGATAGAATAATGTGCATATAAATAATGTACTGAGCTACTTGCACTTGTGAAACTTTAATACTTTTAGTATTTTGTCAGAAAGCTTTAATAATACAAAGCAAAGACATCTTTGTAATAATGTTACTGTCGGGTTAACCAACAAAAGAAAGGAGATCCATTTTTTATATTAAATCAGCTGCTCAAACTTTTTTATTCTGTTGTCTGTAACATTTTAGAATAATGGTACATTAGTTAATGTTAGTTAATGTATTTAATAACATTAACCAAGTATGAATAATCTTAACATCAATTAATGCACTGTGTGTTAAAATGAACTTACAAGAACATGAACTAACATTATTTAACTTAACATTAACTAACGTTAACAAACATGAATAAATACCAGAATAAATGTATTACTAATAGTTTCTTCATGTTAGTAACATAAGACCTCAGTGTTGTAGTTATTTTGAATTAATCATAATTCTTTTTGGCATCAGGAATCAGCTTGAACACGTGATCTATAACAAAATTCACTTACACCTCTTAACACTGGTCCAGACAAATCGAAGAAAATAGTGTAGTCTCTTTATATGTGCTGTATTATATTATTATGTGGTCAACAATAACAATATAAAGACAGTATTTCAATATTTTACAAGCCTTTTGGAATGATGTTGATGAAATAAATCTCAAATGTAGCTACCATGTTATGACTGCATCATGTGAGAATCATAAAACATAGACTTAGTCCATCTATTACTGTATAAATCAATTTGCACCAGCTTCAGTAAAAGTTGAATGGGTTTTACTTGTTTTGCTGAGTGGTTGGGAACTGAGGGAGTCCCGGTGACATATGGGTTGCAGTCCTGATGCAAGGGGATGTCCTTGGAAAACTGTTTTTCCAGCTGGTATCGTGAGCATCGTCTAGGCAACGAAATGATGTGAGCAACACATGAAGTTTGCTGCGCTGGCATTTGGAGTGTGAATCCAAGTCTCAAGCTGTAGTTTGAGAATTACTAACAGAGTTCTTTAGTGATAGCAGCGGATCTTACTGCCAGGATGTTTCAGCATTGCCGGCAGTGGTGGTGACAGATCAGCAGCAGATCAGCAGCCTGAAGCAGTTTAGAGCTTTTCGAAAGTCTCTGTGGCTGTGGAGACAGCAGATGCTGGACTTGCAAATGGAATGGTGGGCAGATGCAAAAGAGCAAGGACGAGGCCACACTAATCCAATGACAGTGCTTGTGTCCGTATAGTAATCTGTCATGATCACCAGCGATCATCAGAATGATCAGATTATCAGAATGCTTTTGACTGTCCCTGTTTTGACCATTTGACATTTCTCCTAATAAACTGCATTTGGATCCACACCCCTGTTGTACCCTGACTCTTTACAGTTATCAATGTATTTCCATAGTTTGCAGTTAATTAAAACGACAGACACAGTGGTGCCGCTAATGAACAAGGTGATTTGATTCTTTGGCACTTTCATTGATTCTTTCGTCTCTATGAGTCCCTATAGTAAATACATTAATAAACATTAACTAATGTATCATTATTTTAAAGTGTTACCCTGTTGTCTTTACACAAACAGTTCTTCCCATTTCTGACCACCACTCCCTACTCTGTTAAGGAGCCCAATATATCCCACCACAGTCGGCATGAAATTAAACTAACGTTATTCTTGGGAGCATGTGACTACAGCAACTACACATTCTCTTATGACAGTGGGTTGTCTAATGTTAGCTTAGCTAGCTACCTTAAATGTGTCACTAGGCAACATTTTAACTCCGCCTTCCTAAAACATTTGCAATTAGCTCAGCAAGTGAAGTTTTTAAACTAATTTCGGGAGAACCACACTTAGATAATTATCAGGGTTAGCCCATCATTAACAATCACACCATCGTCCAATCATTTTCGTCCAATCAAATTTCTATAAATAAGTAGAACATCCTTATATCTTCATCCAACATCAACAACGAAACACGGTTCCAATATGTCAGAGATATTTTTCCTGTCAACAATGCCTTTGAAGGCACGACTCTTTCCGAGTCTCTAGCCGGGGCTCCAAATCTCAATGTTGCGCTGAGCACCCCAGCATGGGCTTCTTAGCGCTGTCGTCTCTCCTGCTCAACCCTCCTTCCGGACCTTCCAGACATCTCCAGTCTTTTCCAGCAACCTCGTTTGCATCAGTTCTGTCGGCCACTCCTCCCGCAGAGAAACTGAAGGTCTCAGATCTTCAGCAGGCCCTCTCAGATGCCAGAGTCTGAGTCCCTCGCCGCACCATAAAAGCGGATCTCCAGGCCATCTACACTTCACTACAATCGAGGTTCCTCTCTCAATTAATACCCCTCGGTCAGGGGCAAAGCAAAAAACAGCCAGGGCCATTGCGCCCCTGTCCTCGACCGGACCAAAACTCGCCTCCAGGCAGATCAGGCAGACCATCATCCGGATGCTCCAGGAAGTGGTTCGCAAGCTTGGGCCACGCTCCAGAAACCAACAACCCCCAGTCCTCTAAGTACCAACCTACAGCTATTCTCAGCACTGCACCACCAAGAGCACTTTATATGGCCAACAAACACCCAAGCGGGAGGCTGCATCCACTGGAGGCTCAGGCCCAGAAACACCCAAGCGTGAGGCCGCATCTGCTCATGGCACAGGCGTTAGCGCCCGCCATCCCCTCTCTCCTCTCTCATGCCATGGCCACCTCCGGTGCCGACCAAAGTGCCCAAGGTTTAGTGCAGAATATTCCTCTCCTTCACCCCCTCTCTTTATTTTCCATGAGCTTACCTCTGCAAGCAGTCAAAGCAGCCACACTTTTTTTCTGTCCTCTTTAGGTTCGCTCTTCATACACAGTATCCACTGCCACGCCCCTCCCCTTTCCACCCAACGCCCTTGCCATGGACCCTCCTCCCGTTTCTTCCAACATCAGGACCCAGATTCTGTCAGGTGCAGACATTTATTTTCACTCCTCTCACCAATCTCTACCCCATCCGCAGACCAGCAGATAGATTGTGGAGAATTTTCACTCACGCTATAAAAAATATTGCCCATCCTCACATCCTTTCCCTTTCAGAATTTATAATAGTTTTCTCCAAATACACAGACATAATTTGGTTAGCTTTTCCACAGCAAATGTGCGAGCTCAACGATTACCTTGCTATAGTTGCTAAGCTTTAAGTTTTAACTGGCATTTGTGGATGTAACTACGTATTGTGGTACTTGACAAAGGTTTCCAAAGTAGTCTTGAGCCCATATAGCGATATCGCTTATAGATGAATGATGATTCTTGATGCAGTGGGATTGGAGATCACAGTTGTTCAGCTTAGGCTTGCGCCCTTGTCCTTTACGCACTGAAATTCCTCCAGATTTCTTGAATCTTTTAATTATGTTATGCACTGTTGAAGGTGAAATATCCAAGTGTCTTCCTATCTTTCTTTGAGGAACATTGTTTTCAAACATTTCAATAATTTTCTCATGTATTTGTTGGCAAACTGGTGATCCTCGGCCCATATTTGTTCCTAAATGACTAAAATCTTTCTTGGATGCTGCTTTTGTACCAAATCATAATTACAATCACCTGTTGACATCACCTGTTTAAAATTACATCATTTTTTAACCAATTTTCCTGATTACTAGCCCTAAATTGCTCCTGTCCCAACTTTTTTAAAAATGTGTTGTAAGAACAAAAAATTAAATACATGTTTATTTAGAAAAAAAAATAAATAAAATCATGAGGAACACATTAAATAATGTTTGTTGTATTGTCTGCAATAAAATTCAAGTCAAAATACATTACATTCATCTTAGGAAATCTCAAACCCACTCCCCTTTTGATTCACTTTTTACTGACTAACAGAATTGCCCATCACCCATTACTGGTTCCAGAAACATCTCAAACCAGTCTTGCTTCAGTCTGACATTCCAGCTGATAACTCCTCCAGCCATTCTTTCAGAATAGGCACAGCCATGACTGCAGCCCAGAAAGGCCTCACTCAGCAACAGATTCAGGCTGTCGGCCACTGGTCTTCCGAAGCCTTCTGAACATATATCCATATTCATATTTATATCCATATTTAGATTGCTCTCATATTAAATCTCACAAGAGTAAATAAGACTGCCGCAGCAGTGCCCAAGAAGCCTCACCCATTACATCATTGCCTCAGCAGTCCCCACTCCATCATATCACTACAGCAGCTGTCCCCACTCTTACAGGATCTTACAGGACCTACATCCGCTGGAGCCACATTCATTACACCACCGCTACAGCAGAACCCACAGGAGCCCTTTCTATCACACCACTGTCGCCGCAGTCCCCTCATCCATTAAATCACCGTCACCATAGTGCCGCTCCCGCAGGAGCCACTCCCATTAAGTCACTGCCGCAACAGCGCCCTCTCCTGCAGGATCCCCATCCATTTCATCTCTGCCACAGCAGTGCCCACTCCCACACAAGCCCCATCCATTACATCACGGCCACAGCAGTGCCCGCTACCACAGGAGACCCACCCTTAACTGCTGCAGCATTGCCCGAACACATAGGAGCACCATCCATTACATCACTGCTGCAGAAGTGCCCGTTCCCGCAGGAGCCCCACCCTTAACTGCCGCAGCAGTACCGGCTCACGCAGGAGATCCACCCTTAACTACCGCAGAAGCGCCCGCTTCCGCAGGAGCTCCATCCTGCTCTCGCAGGAGCCTCATGCTTAACACCATAGCCACAGCAGTGCCCGCTCCCACAGGAGCCTAATCTATTACATCACTGCCACAGCAGTGCCCGCTCCCACAGAACCACACCTACAACATCTTAGTCCAGCACCCCTCCTAAATTAAATTTCTTGCATTTTGAGGGATCCAAATATTTGGCTGCTGTCCTGCATTTAATTGTATTTAATTGCATTCTTGGAGCAAGTTAAAAACTGAGCCCCCTTCCTTGACAAAGGAATGAATTGAGCTCAGCAGTCTTTTCAAGCTCAAAACTCTCTCCCTGGACAACATGCCAAATATGCTTAAAAATTCTATATTATCTGTCGGTGTGAACTCAATCGCCACAGGCAATCGCCTCTTCCTGCCTGTGCAGCAGCATGGATAAGTAATGGAGGAAGTGTGTTTATCAATCGATTGTTGTAATATCTGCATCTGTGCAGTTCTTTGTCAGTACACACAGTTTACAAAATGTCATGGGGAGCAATTGGTTTCTCATATACTGAAAGGTTTTGGCTTTGTTTGTTTTTGCTTTGCGAAAATAACTCTTAACACATATGAATGCATATTTTATGATTTTGCTCCTTTAATCGAAAATGTTGTATCAATAAGTCAGTGCCGCTTACTGGACCACAGTGATTGACCAAGATATAAAAACCATGAGCTGTTTTGTATTAAATATTGTTTTGTAATGACCAAAATATTTTATAGCTTCAGAGGGTTTTTATTTATTTTAAAAACAATTGGATTCAGAGATTTGGCTAATTTGTATTTGTTCAGTTTTTTTTATTAATGGAAAAAAAACTGTACATTCAATGAAGACTGGCCATCATCAAATTTAGCCATGAAACCTCCAACACTAAATTGTTTCAGTTTCATTGTTCAATCCCTGTAGATGTACCTTGTCTAATAGAAGAAACTAAATGGTGACGGTGAATGGAGCAGATCAGTTGATTGCATCATCTGATGGCAGCGCTATGCTTACGCAGCCTGCCTAAACTGTCACTGTTATGGGTTCTCCCAGTCTAGCGTTGGAAGAATGGTAACAGGAAGGTTTTATTTTTTAAAGGGGTTGTCATGATCCTGACACTCTTGTCTGTCCTGTCAGTGTTTAAAGTTTCCCTGTTTGTCCTGTGCTTGTTTACATTGCTTTGCCTTAATTTGTGTTGGCCATGTGCTCCTCTTGTCTTTCTTCCTTGTTTTCAGTTACCCCGCCCTTTTATTTAGACCTTGTTTTCCTTATTTAGACCTTGTTATCCTTTTCACCTGTCTCTTGTGTGCTTTGTTCTATATATTGTGCTGCGCGTTCTCATTTCGCTGGTTTGTTCCATGTGAGCTTGTCTTTGCTTATCTTGTATCCTTACATAGTGTTTTGTCTTGCCTGTTCTTCTAGTTCTCTTATTTATTTATTTATTTATTTATTTATTTATTGTTTGTTTGTTTGTAGCTACTACTTTTGTTTGTTCCTAGTATTTACCTAATTGTGTTCTAATCTTTGTCTTGCTTTTATCCTTATAACCATTTTTGTTCCATTTTTCTGTCAATCCCTGTTATGTATTAGTAGTTGATTATTATTTATTTATTATTATTATTTGTCTTTTTAATTGTTTAATTTCTTTCTTTAAGATTTCTTCTGGTCTTTATTTAATTTTTTTTTCTGTTTTATCCATTTTCAGCCTACTCAGTCTAGTTTCCTTTCTACTAGGATTTATATTGATTTAATATTTTCTTTTAGATTTAGTTATTATTGCTGCCTGTTTGCTGTCCTGTCTTATACTTTTCCAGTCCTATCCTGTGTCCTGATTTCCCTGGCTTGCCAGTCTGGAGTTTACGTGGCTTGCTCCAGTATCTAAGCTCTGGTTTTGACCACTGTTTCTCCTACTCCTGGCTGGCTGTTTGTTCTGGTGCCATCTTGTCCCTACCACTGGCTTCCCTGTGTTACTGCCTCTACTGTTTGGACCTTGTCATCCCCTTGTCTGTCTACTTGTGCTTAATTCCATCAATAAACGCCTTTGTTTTGTTCATTGCTGCAACTGGGTCCACTTTCTTGCAACCACCCATGACAGGGGTGGTTTACTAAAAAAAAAAAGAAACAATTAGAATGCTGCAACAGTCTTCACACCAGGAACACTGCTTAGACCCAGGACCGTACACAAACACACACGGTGTACCGAACAATTTCACATAAAGAGCTTCACTCTATCAACTCTATTTAGATCTTGATCTCACACACATCTGGAGCAGGGGGCCAGAGATCCTTTCCAAGGAGTGTTCACTCTGCTCTTTTATAACACACTTTGCAGCGCTCTCCTCACGAGGACCAGGTGTGGCTAATTAACTGCAAGGCAAACAGGAAGAGTAAGGAAGAGAGAGGGCGCAACAACAAAAATAACTCCAACTAGAGTACAACTCATCCCTTGACACTTATAATACGTCTTTAGGACATAACACGTTGTCCTTCGCATTTAAGAGCAAGGGGTGATTAAAATAAATGATTTTTTAAAAATCTGGAGAGTTGACAGGTATGGTGTCTACTTCTGCATCATGTCAAATAAACAGCACAATGAGATAGACAGACAGCAACTCAGACACAGATGAAGAAGAGATCAAGTTTCTGATTAACAAAAACAAAGTGAGACTGAACTAAAAGGTTTTGAATATTTATTTGATGTATTTCTTGTGGCATTTATTAAGCCTTTCTTCAATGATGAATGAGCAACACAAAAATGCAGTCAATTTTTTTTGCATGTGACAGGATACACGTAATTATACACTGCTGTATGGATATCCAGTATGCTACTGTAAGAGTAAGATAAGACAATTTTCCTATTGTCTCAGTGAATCATGAATGGGGTAAGAGCACACTGTTAGTTTCCATTCATGCCATTTGAGAAGAATGTTACAGTATTCCATTAAAGAGATTCACATTTGCCCAGTAGGTATTTAAACTCTAACTCAAATGCCTTCTCTGACTAAGGAGATAAAACCAGGGGGATTAATGAGTGATAGAAATACGGGCTTTAGTTTGAACACATGAAAGACAGGATGGATTTTGCTGTATGCTGGAGGGAGCTTCAGGCAGATTTTCACTGGACTGAAAATTGTGAAAACAGGCTGATAAATCTGTGAGCTAATTGAATAAAAATGGAGTGAAGAGCAATGGTCTTACAAGAAAGCCACACTTTTTGACCAATGACATAAATGGGAGGCTTAGTGACAATCAGTCAGGCTTTAGTGCGCACTGTCACTGGGAGGAGAGTCTTTCTGTAAAATGTGATGGCACCTCTGCACAAATGCATGAGTGGACGAAAACACAGCTTCAGATTACAGGGTTGGTAAGGTGGTTAGCAATCTAAACTACACAAGAACAGAGACCCTGGCAATGAGTTATGCATGTACACCACCCATGAGCCTTGTTGGCACCAGGAGGAAGGATTCTGAGACACCAAACATCGTAGAACCCTTTATAAGCCCTGGTTGGCCAATGTGACTATTGCTCTGAGGGTGGAAACCTGTGCCGATTGGAAGTCTTGCAACTGAACAGACAGAACAGGTCAAAACAAAACTCTAAATGTCACTAGCAATAGATAACCAGCAGAAATATGATTTACCTCTAAATGGTAAAGCCACATTGAAACAATGACCCCATTGAATAATGGGGTGTGCAGACGGAAAGAGACATTACACCATGTAAGGCCATTTGTACTTTTGACTTGGCGTCTCATGTGAGTTTGATACCACAAATCTCTCAGGTATTATGCACTTGGGAATGGATGGGTGCTCAGAGTGGCCAAAGGTGCAAGATAGAGCATCAGGTTTGATGTTTTCTGAACCCGGATGGTAGAGATGTGAGGTTTGGTTTGGTTTGATTACAATTATCATGTGATCGATTTGGTTAAATTTGATATAATGGAGCATCACAATTCATTGACGATGCATTCCATCCACAATTGTCTTTTTTCTATGTATACAATTTTGTGATTAAGAACAAGCTGTCATATACAGTGGTGTGAAAAGTGTTTGCATCTGACAGTTTTTTTTGTATGTCAAACTTTAATGTTTTGGATCATCAACCAAATTTAAATATTAGACAAAGATAACACAAGTTAACACATCATGCAGTTTTGAAATGAAGGTTTTTATTATTATTGGGAATAAAATTTAAAACTACATAGCCCTGTTTGAAAATTTTCTCTAGCCACACCCAAACCTGATTACTGCCATACCTGTTCACAATTAAAATGTCACTTAAATGGGACTTGCCTAACAAAGTGTAGTAGACCGAAAGATCCTCAAAAGCTAGACATAATGCTGAGTTCCAAAGAAATGTAAAAAAATTTAGATCTAGCAGTCAGGAAAATGCTATAAAATCATTTCTAAAGCATGAGACTGCCGCAAACCACAGTGAGAGCCGTTATCTACAAATGGCATAAACATAAAACAGTGGAGAACCTTTCCAGAAGTGGCTGGCCAACCAAAATTAGCACAGCGACAACTCATCCAAGAGGTCACAAATGACCCCACAACAACATCCAAACAACTGCAGGCTTCACTTGACTCAGTTAAGGAGTGTTCATGACTCCACCATAAGAAAGAGATTGGGCAAGAATGGTTTGCATGGCAAAGTGTCAAGACAAAAACCACTGCTGAGCAAAAAGAACATAAAGGCTCATCTAAGTTTTGCCAGAAAACATCTTGATGATCCCCAAGACTTGTTGTAATAGAAAATACTCTATGGACTGACGAGACAAAAGTTGGAAGGTGTAGGTCCCGTTATTTCTGGTGTAAAAGTAACACTGCATTTCAGAAAAGGAACATCATACCAACAGTAAAATGTGGTGGTGGTAGTTTGATGGTCGGGGCTGTTTTGCTCCTTTCAGGACCTAGAAGACTTTCTGTGTTAAATGGAACCATGTATTCTGCTGTGTACCAAAATATCCTGAAGGACTATGTCCGGCCATCTGTTAGTGACCTCAAGCTGAAACGACCTTGGGTTCTGCAGCAGGACAATGATCCAAAGCACACCAGCAAGTCCACTTCTGAATGGCTAAAGAAACAAAATGATAACTTACTGGAATCCTATTGAGATGCTGTGGCATGACTTTAAAAGGCAGTTCATGCTCCTGAGAATCCTCTAATGTGGCTGAATTACAACATTTCGGTAAAGATGAGTGGGGCAAAAATTCCTGCACAGTGCTGTAACAGACTCATTGCAAGTTATTAAAAATGCTTGATTGCAGTTACTGCTGCTAAGTTGCTGCCTTCGGCTTAGCCCTTTATTTATCAGGGATCACCACAGCGGAATGAACTGCCAACTATTCCGACATATGCTAAGGGTGTTAGCTACCAGTTATTAAGTTTTGAGCACAAACACTTTTTCAAACAGGGCTATGTACTTTTGTATTTTGTTTTCCCCTAATAATAAAATCCTTCATTTAAAAAATGCATGATGTGTTTACTTGTGTTACCTTTGACTATTATTTAAATTTATTTGGTGATCTGAAACATTAAAGTGTGACAAACATGCATAAATAAGAAATCAGTAAGGGGAAAACACTTTTTCAAACCACAGTATATGAATTAAACTTTTAATTTTACCTGCTCAAAGAAAACATGCTTGTTGAATGTATCAAACATCAAAAAAGCAATTATGACATGTTCAGAAGATACAGTTTTAAGTAAGTGGACAGATTATTAAAAACAAACAGAGAACTGCAGCAAACAGGAGACAGTATGTGTGCAGGTGTAAATCCGTGGTTTCACTGCACTTTTTGCCACATAGACTTCCATTCATACACATGCGAATGTGACAGACCGGAAACTAAAGCTCGTGCAACAAGTTTAGCAGTTCGTTGCATTGGAAAGTTCAAGCTTGGTGAACTCTGACCTGCAAAATCACAGCTCATCACTGCGTGAGACCAATCGAAGATCAAAACATGACCTCTCTGTACAGAAATTTTAAATATGGACCAATCGCTTTTTTTTTTTTTTTTTTTAAGTCTAATCATCTTGTTTAATCCCACCCCTATTCTCAGCACCGCATGACAGAATTTCGCACGCTCAAACTCATAAGAATCTGCGGCATAAGAATCCAAAACAGTAGAAAGACAAAACAGGGTAGAAAGCAAGGCCATTACATAGTGAGGTAAATGAGTCACAGCTGAATCAGCAAGGCAAGTATATACGCAGAAGGGAGAGAGAGAGCAAACCTGTGAATTTTGACACTATGAATAATTTCCAAGTAGAAGTGTCTGCATGAAGTAATAGGAGGCCAAAACAAAGGGGCATCTTTCAACATGTTAGATGTTAATTGGCTCACATCATAGTGATGGTTGAGTTTAGGGCTGTGTTTGGGTAAAGGGGATCATTTTCATGAACACCAACCAGTTTGAAAACACCCACAAGTTCAAAAACACCCACTTTTGCTCTGCCGAGACTTCAGTCCCAGGATTTAAATCAGGTTTTAGGCCCCATCAAAGTACAGAAGCCATCATCTTACCAAGGAACTTACTATTAGTTTTTAATTATATTAGTGCTAAGTTTGGCAATTATCCAAATTAACAGCTGTAAAGGGAGTGCGACAAGAACCTGTCTTAGGCCCTCTTCTGTTTTCAATTTATATTCCACCCCTTGTCAATAGTATTAGAAAATATATATTTTTGTTTGTTTTTAATGTTATGCTAGTGATAAGCTATAAATTTAATCAAAAAAGTTAATTTCTTCTTTTAAATTCAGACAGGACAGATATATCACTCATTAGACTCTTTGGTACCCGTACATGGAAGCATTTGGAATGTTATTTGTATATACTTATACTGTTGCTTTATCCTCTACAGTCAAGCAGCTGGTTGCTTTATCCTCTACAGTCAAGCAGCTGGGTGTAGAAACATGATTTATTTCTGTAAATTATTCTGTTAGCTATTAAGTTGATCAATGCTATTGACAAAGTGGATGGCAACAAAACGTGAACATATTTTGTAGTGCTGGTGAAAGATAAATAGGGAAAACATCTTACAATATTTGACAGGAAACATGCAAGTGCCCAGGGATTTACTAATTATCATCATTTGATGGCTGTGCATATATGGCACACTGAAATTCATTAATTCATTCATTTTCTTTTCGGCTTAGTCCCTTTATTAATCTGGGGTCGCCACAGTGGAATGAACTGCCAACTTATCCAGCATATGTTTTACGCAGCGGATGCCCTTTCCAGCTGCAACCCATCACTGGGAAACATCCATACACACTCATTCACACACATACACTACAGACAATTTAGCCTACCCAATTAACCTATAGCGCATGTCTTTGGACTTGTGGGGGAAACCGGAGCACCCGGAGGAAACCCACCCGAACCCACCGATTGAATTTCTGAAAAGTTGTAGGCTGTGATACAACTGAAATCATTGGGTATAATGATATGGAACTGTAATGTGGTCAATAACTGCCTAAAAAAAACTGATTTGTGTGGTTCCCTTAAAAAAAAAAGACTGTACTCCTTAAAATGTTCATCAGCCAATCAAAATCAAGCATTCAACAGCCCTGACTACTTATTAACTAGTATAAGCATTTGTGAAAATGTCCAAAATAAATTCTATGTAGTTTGTAGGTGATCCTCTCTGATTTTATTCCAGAAATAAGTCTTGATGGTGCCAGAGCTATAGCTTAGTGGGCCATTCTCTCTCAGAATTTCTGCAGTTTTAATACCAGAAAGCACCAGTTACTGTTGCCAGGATACTGCTGGCACTTGAGCTTGCACAGTCACCAGAAACAATGCCAACCCAGAGCTGCATTCTCTTCTGCATAATGTGAGAATATGTCAGGATAATCTAATCATATACTGGCAATGGTGAAGTGCTGATTGTGTGTTTGCAAAACCAGTCTAGAGATGAATTTGTCTGCATGACACTTTGGTCATCTAACTTTGTAATATAATGATATGAAACACAGACATAGACATCATGACTATGATCAAACTGGATGTTTGATAAGCAAGAATGACTGATTTCTCTAGTAGCGATGTCACTCATTACGGTTGTCTGAAATGTCTCCTTGATGCAGAACTTAATTTGTGTATGCAATTTATGGTTTGGGTTTTGTCTCTTTAAATTTTCTTTTGTGTGTGTTTAATTAGGTTTCTGCTGTGTCTGCAAACTCAGACAAGTTAAAAAGAAAATATGCAGCTTTTTTTATAAACTGTCTAAGTGTATTTATGTGTCAAAATTGATCTGTTTGAATTTCATACCGGTTTATATGTAACCAGCGATTTCTTTCATTGTGCACACCTCCAAGCAAACTAGAGACTCTGCCTGCCTTTCACCTTTTTTGTAAGCAGAGTGAAAAGTGGCTAATGAAGGTGGCTGTCATTTTTCTTTGATCCTGGTCTGTGTGTGTTTGGATGTAACTTACAGGAATCCCTGCTTCAGAATATGCAACAGCGAAATGTACTAGTTATATAGATTAAGGGAATACATCAGAAAGAGTAGGCAAAAACCTGCTTGTGTGTGCAAAACATTTTTCACCAGATTACTTTATGAGGTTGGGCAATACAAAGCTGGATTCACATCAACATTCCATTTAAAGGATGTAGCTGTACATACAGTTACATTACCAAATACTAGTTTGAGTTTACTCATGTTTAGAGTACCATCATCCTTCATGTGCAGAGCAGTGCTTTTCAGTGTGCCATTGCTGGTTTACACACTAACCACATTAGTATTTGTTAAATACACCAGTGTCACTTTTCATATATATAGATGTTTGTTTGAATACATTTTATACTTGCAGGCTGCAATATCAAGCAATGATAAAATATATGCGAAGACTACATGCGGAAGATGACCCAGCACAATCTGACATTTTGTCATCATAGTGTGGAAACAGCTTAAAATACATCATGTCAGTCATACAGACAGAAGTCAGTAAAGCTTGAAGAAGAGCACTGTGAAGTAATGGATTGCCATTCCTGATTTTGCTTTAAAGAGGAACTGGGGGAGCATTAGCTGATTAGCATTTAGTAAGTAAGTAAGCAATGTGTATTTATATAGCCCATTTATCGCGTATGGTATACACCCAAAGCACTTTACAATTGTAAGGGTAGTGGAGTGGAGAGGAGATATTAGTGATGGAGCCAGTTTGGTGGATGGGGATGATTCGAAGGCCACGATGTGTAAGGACCAATGGATGGAATTTGGCCAGGAGATCGGGGGGAGATCTTTATAAGAAGTGCTCTGGGATTTTTAATGACCACAGAGAGTCATTAAACGTCTCATTGAAAGACGGTTCTCAATGACAGTACAGTGTCCCCGTCACTGTACTGGGGTATTAGGACTCACAGAGGCCGAAGGCTGAGCCCCCTCTGCTGTCCTCAGTAACATCACTTCCAACAGCAACCTAGTTTTCACATGTGGTCTCATCATGGATGTTTGGTAAGCTACAGTATGCTTCAAAATATACCTCACAAAAGCCACTTTATTTTTGCATGTATTTATTTACCTAGATGAACTAAAAGAACAAAACTAATGTGAACACATGCTAAAACACACACAGAGATTAATAATCACATGATATTAGCAAGCATTCCCTTTAATCAGAATACAACAAAAGGTCTTTACAGAAAATTGATATGTCTATCCAATGGATAACTTCTTTTCTCTCTCTTTCTCTATTGCAGATCCTTTGGGACATGTAACAATGATGTCTGGGTCATACAAATAGCATTGCTTAAGCTGTATAAAAGTTGATGCGTTGTCATTGTTTAAAGAAACTGAAGCCACAGCACTGAAATAGCTAAAGCATAGTGACATGAGAAAAGTTAAAATAATCCTGTAGTTTTTTATTTAGAGATAAACACAAAATCCCAGAAAGATTTATGATGCTTTGCTTTTATTGTACAGCTGATAGTAGACAGAACAGAAGGGAAATAGAGGGGGGTGGAACTGGTACATGACCCATGTTAAATTCTGAGTCTCTGTAAAGAAATATATTCTGCTATACAAATACTTTGGCTCTCTAAAAGCACATCTTTCTTATCTGTATTTTTCATGAAACTATTTTCAGCCTTTATTTCTTTTTTCACTTTTTTACATGTAAAATACATTTTATTGGCAACATGGGTTTATATAAAGGCACATCCTTCATTTTTCACACCCAGCTGCTTGACTGGGTGATTTTAGCAATTTACAGTGTTCCTGAAAATCTGTTCACCTGAATACCTTAGCATTCATACTTGCCAGTCATTGTCATGCATGTTAGTTTAATATTTCTTCTTCTTTTTTTTTTCCATTTAATTTTATTGTGCACATAAATATCACTGTGTTGGACACGAGGATACATTCATGCACACAACAATTATTCAGTTACTGTGGTATAGTTTACATTTTAGACTGATGAAGTGACACATACAGTGATCACAATGCACCTTCACTTTCCCATGCTCATTACTATCAAGTAGAGTTTAACAAGTTAAACTTACTGATTCCCATTGTTTTTGTTTTGTTGTAGTTTTTTAACTGGTGCATATGTAAAGTAAAAATCATTTTAGCTGTTGCTGAGCTGTTTTTCTAAAGCCAGTTTTTCCAATAAACTTGATACTGATACTGCAGTTACCTTCGATTGCCACGGATAAATTAAAAGGATTATGATTAATGCTTACTGACTGTTTTATATAAGTAATAAAGGTGATACACTCCATTCCGATGTCTATAATAATTTACATGTATACACACCCACATGCATTTTGTTTTAATTTTTTTATTATCTAATTCAATTAAAGTTTTGTGAAAATATAACATGGGTAAAAAATAAGCATAAAAGATATAATTATACATAAAATAAAAAAATTTAAAAATCCTAACTATCCTGATGGTGGTGGCGCAGTGGGTATCATGATTGCCTCACAGCAAGAAGGTCGCTGGTTTGAGCTGTTCTCCCCGTGTTCGCGTGGGTTTCCTCCGGGTGCTCCGGTTTCCCCCACAAGTCCAAAGACATGCGGTATAGGTGAATTGGGTAAGCTAAATTGTCCGTAGTGTATGTGTTTGAATGAGAGTGTATGGGTGTTTCCTAGTAATGGGTTGCAGCTGGAAGGGCATCCGCTGCGTAAAACATATGCTGGATAAGTTGGCGGTTCATTCCGTTGTGGCGACCCCAGATTAACAAAGGGACTAAGCCGAAAAGAAAATGAATGAATGAATGAACTATCCTGACATGTGCTTTTAAACCTTACCTATTGTTTCTTAAATTGTACAAAGGAATAACAGATCATACAAAATTTTCTTCTGCCTTGAAAGAATGGGAAAAAGCATGAAGATTTTAAATTTCAGTTAATTAATGACTGCACTGTATGTGAAGAAAAAGAAAGAAAGAAAGAAAGAAAGAAAGAAAGAAAGAAAGAAAGAAAGAAAGAAAGAAAGAAAGAAAGA
>CAIGQV010000919.1:2272925-2286236 GCA_903798115.1 Danio jaintianensis
ATTGATTGATTGATTGATTGATTGATTGATTGATTGATTGATTGATTGATTGTGTTGCTAATATTTTGAGATACAGCTTTTGTAAATGTACTGGTTTTATATGTTATGCAATACACAGATTCTGACAGATTTTGTCTAAAATGTGACTATTCCTATTTCCTAAAAAAGCAAGTTGACAGAAAAAAAATAATTCTATGACATGGATAAAACACTTATTTTCCAGAGCTTAAAACTGCTGTAAATTTTAAATACATTTGTTTAACAAATTGTATGTACCATTTTGTTATCAGTGGAACGTAATAAAATGATGTTTGGCAAAAATGCGTTTCATTACAAATTACATCTTAAATTATATGAATGAGTAATTTTCATTAATAAATATGAGTAAATTGTGGTTGATTTGCTTAAATTATAAAAGCACATTCCACTAACAATATTAAAATCATCATCTATCACTCAAAAATTGAGTAATTTTCATATGATTTTTTTCAAGTAGGTTTTGCTAAAAAAAAATAAAGTTCTGAAAACCACTTAAAAATAATGTGTGTAATATTGTTACCACTTTTTTTTTTTTTTTTTTTAAGTAAATAACACATGACATTTTTTACAGTGTGTGTGAACTATCTCTTTACAGCATTTTTATCAAATGATGCTATGCAGAACCTTATGGGGTTCATGTGGCCATGTGTTGTTGCCCTGCAATATTTCCTTAAGGGGGAGGACTCCATTTTTAGATTGTTTTTAATCATTTCCCCAACTAAACAAATAGACTGAGAGATTTGAAGATAACAAAAAGAGATAAAATAAATAAATTAAACAGCAACAACAAAAAATCCTGCAATTACAAATGTAAAAAAAAAAATATATATATATATATATTTAGTGGTTCATTGTATACCATAGCGCTATAAATAAACTGAAAACTCTGGGTTTTGGCGGCATCTTGTGGTTTCCTTAAAAATTATTTTTGTACCACCAAAAAGATCATTCTTTAGCTAATTGTCCTCTTTACAAATTCAATGTGCAGGAGGTTTAATTAATTGGTGTGTAAGTAGATTTGGACACACCTCACAGAAAGGATATTTTTAAAACCTTTTTTGTTTTTGATGGACTTAATGAGCATCTGCAGCTGGAGCTACCAGTGTGATGGTCAAATAGATTCAAAAGGGAAAAAAAACACTAATCATTTTTTTTTTACATAAAAGTAAATGATAACATTTTTAAGAAGCCAAATTTGATTGAATAATTTCCAAAATAGAAT
Organism: Danio jaintianensis; assembly: GCA_903798115.1. Lineage (NCBI taxonomy): Eukaryota > Metazoa > Chordata > Actinopteri > Cypriniformes > Danionidae > Danio > Danio jaintianensis. The sequence goes on from CAIGQV010000919.1 coordinate 2,274,187, forward strand.
CCAGAAGCTGCAAGATATTTTTTTCATTTTGGGAACACAAATAAAATGTACTACTACTACTATTACTACTAGTACTACTACTACTACTAATAATAATAATAATAATAATAATGACAGTATCATACTTCTCATACAGTGATATTATTATATTACCCATATAATGTTTAACATATTTTAATTAATTAATTAATTTATTTATTTATGTTTCCCAGTGGGCGACGCGGTGGCGCAGTGGGTAGCACGTTCGCCTCACAGCAAGAAGGTTGCTGGTTCGAGCCTCGGCTGGGTCAGTTGGCATTTCTGTGTGGAGTTTGCATGTTCTCCCCGTGTTCGCGTGGGTTTCCTCCGGGTGCTCCGGTTTCCCCCACAAGTCCAAAGACATGCGGTATAGGTGAATTGGGTAAGCTAAAATTGTCCGTAGTATATGTGTGTGAATGAGTGTGTATGAATGTTTCCCAGTGATGGGTTGTAGCTGGAAGGGCATCCGCTGCGTAAAACATATGCTGGATAAGTTGGCGGTTCATCCCGCTGTGGCGACCCCAGATTAATAAAGGGACTAAGCCGAAAAAGAAAATGAATGAATGAATGTTTCCCAGTACTGGATTGCAGCTGGAAGGGCATCCGCTGCGTGTAACATACGCCGGAATAGTTGGTGGTTCATTCCACTGTGGCAACTTCTGATAAATAAGGGACTAAGCCAAAGGAAAAATTAATTAATTAATTAATTATGTTTTAATTAGTATTTTATTTTTTGTAATTTATTTATTTATTTATTTGTTTATTTATATTTTAGCATTTTGAGTGTTTTCTTGCAGCATGTGTAGCCCTGGAAAATTAGGTGATTATGATTTAACAAATGACTATTTCAAGTTTATTCTTTGAAATAAACGTCCATGCATATACTTTGAGAAAGCATACTGTACACCCTCTTCTTTGCCTTTTAATTCAGTCTGATCATAATGGTACACAGATCAGATGGACATTTTGGGAGCAGCCTATATGTATGTCCATAGACTTGTAGTCAAATTATGCCAAAAACACTGAGTATAGAAACTAATGAAGCCATGGTAATCTCATGGGAATACATTGTTTTGTCCTCATTTGTTCTCTAGTATGTGACCCCATTTCTTTTTGCATTCAGGAGTGTGTTGCCAACTTTATTTGCAGGTAGACATACAGTATGTGTTGTGGTAGAGGGTCTGTATCTAATATGCCCCAACATAGCCTAAAATATATATTTTTAATTGCACAACACTAACTTTGAGTATGTAGAATTAACGTAGACATAAGACTGCATTCAGTTTCCCTGAAGTACAGTTACATTTTGTTTTAAATAATAATAATGTGTCTATTTTATTTAAAATGACAGAGAATTAGGTGGCATGGTGGCTCAGTGGTTAGCACTGTCGCCTCACCGCAAGAAGGTCGCTGGTTCGAGTCCCAGCTGGGCCAGTTGGCACTTCTGTGTGGAGTTTGCATGTTGTCCCCATGTTCGCGTTGGTTTCCTCCGGGTGCTCCGGTTTCCCCCACAGTCCAAAGACATGCAGTATAAGTGAGTTGGGTAAACAAAATTGGCCGTAGTGTATGAGTGTGTGTGAATGTGAGGTAGCAGTCTCTCAGTATATACAATGTTGACTCTTAGAATTTGCATTGAACTGCTAGAGAGGAGCGATTTAAACTCTGTAGTGTTTATTAACAGTGGGCACAAGAGACACACAGTAGCTTCACCTCATTATGACACACATACATACTGTACATATTGCATGACTGGTGACTGAGTGAGAGAGAGGTATAGGGGGAGGAGCTACAGATCCTATAAACACACTGTCGTATGGATCAATGCACTACATACCCTTTTCTGAGCTTACTATCATGTAACAAATAGAATTTTAAATGCATTTACATCAGTATTCTTTTCACACTGAACATCGATTAATTTTGCAATTTAATGTGCACCTTATAGAACAAGTATACCTACTTAAAACATTGGTAATAACTGAAAATAAAATTTGTGCGTTGTGATTAATAAACTGTAAAGCATCTTGCACATTAAACTGACATTGTTGACTAATATGACAATGAAACATAATGAGTGTACAAATTATGTGTATTGTGGTGTATAGCACTTGTATTTTGAGTTTGAGCATACAGTGCACTCTGACCATGTCACATAAGGACAGGTTCTTGTTTGTGTGTGTTTGAGAGGTTGGTAGGCCTGTGGTGGTTTGAGTGTGTATGACAGGTATCTTTGGGAGTGTAACATTGCTTTTGGTTGGAGCTTGAGTTAGTTGGTACCCATCATTGTCGTACTGATGTGGTTCTGGCTCTTTCACAGATAGGAGATGTCTGTGGCTTCTCCTATATTCCTTTCCTCCAGACAGGACTATGTAAGATCTTGGTTCACAGCAGATTTCCTTCACAACTGCTTTGCTATCATAGCCATGAGGGGTTTGCATTCTCACGGTTTGTCCTTTTAAGAGCGTGCTTAGTTGTTTAGATGTTTTGTCATAACTGCGTTTCTGACTCATCTTTCTTTTTTTCAGTTATGCATGAATCTCGTTGCTAGGGGAGAAGGCTTTAACAAAGAACTATGGAGTTGTAGGGTGGTATGGGTTTGTCTGGACATTAATCTCTGAACTGGGGAGCCTAGTTTTGAATCTCTTGGAATATTTCTCAGATTCAACAAGTTGAGATAGACATCCGTAGCATCTCTTTTGGATTTTTTTCATGAGATGTTTGGCACTACAAACAGCACATTCCGCTGGTTGTATGAGTAAAGTCCCAGGCCAAAGCAAAATCATTGAATTCATTGCTCATGAACTGTCAACCATTATCTGTGATGAGGGTTTGAGGTGACCCATGGACAGAGAAATATCTCTTCAGCTTTTGTATGATGCATGTTGAGGTCATGTCTCGTAGCTCATCGATCTCGTTCCAGCCTGAATATGAGTCGACAAGAACCAGGTATGGATGATTGTTCCATTAGAATATATCGGCTGCTACTGTTGACCATGGCAAGCTTGGAACAGTGTGCAGTTTCAGAGGTTCTTTTTACGGATGGGGTCTGGTGCTATTGCAGATGGCACAGGATGTGGTGTAAGCATCCATGTCTTTTGTCATAGTTGGCCAGAAAAAAACGTCCACGTTGTTTGGTAGCTTCAGCTCCAAGGTGACCCCAATGCATGGTTTGAGTGTATTTTAAGCATTGTGTTTAAGGTATTATCACCTTGTGGCCTTTCCACACAAGTGAGTCATCTGTGATCAGTTCATGTCTGTGTGGGTAAAATGGCCACAGGCTGGTGGAAGACTGTGTAAGTTTGTTTGGCCTTCCTTGTTTAATTGTGTTTGCAAGCAATTGTAAAGTAGCATTACTTGTTCTGTGGAGTTTAAGTTAATCCAGGCATGATGATAAGATGTTGCAAACGTTCATTACCCTTAAATGTGTGTATGTCCTCTGAATGTTCATGTGCAGATGTTTGCGGGGCTCTTGACAGAGTGTCCGCTATGTACATGTGCTGTCCTTTTTTTGTACACAAAGGAGATGTTATACCGTTGGGGCTGTAACAGCATTCTTTGGAGTCTGGCAGGAGTGCTGTGGATTGGACATTTGGTGATTGTCACCAGGCTGGTGGTCAGTTTCAATGGTTACTGGTTTGCCATAGATGTAATCATTGAACTTGGTGCAGGCAAATACTACAGCGAGGAGTTCTTTTTCGATTTGCGGATAGCGCTGTTCAGTATCTGTGAGAACTGGTGAAGCATAAGCTATGGGTTTGTTGTCTTGCAGACATGCCACACCTAGACCAAATTGTGACGAGTCACATGTTAAGGTAGAGGTGGGCAAACTACGGCCCGCAGGCAGTATGCGGCCTGCTGAACACCTTCATCTGGCCTGTGAGGGAGTTTTTAAAATGCTGCTTCTGAGTAACAGTTTGGTTTCAGAATTAGTAAGTTGATGATGCAATACAAGCGAACGCTGTTTGATGGCAGTATTGCACAAGGTACAGTTAGCGCCAACAGTAGAATTAAAACACACTTTCGGATGTAGTCAACCGTTAATGAGTGGCTGTTTCTCAATAAGCGTTCTTTTTACAATAACTTGTACAATAACAGGGAAATATGACAATTATATCTCTTAATTGTAAATGTAACATACCGAAGAAAAGAAATAATAACAATAACAAGAAACTAAACCAAAAAAGTGGGTTTGCATAAATGGGTTTACATGAATTAAAGCTATTACATAACGGGAAAAAAAAATCTAATCGTGTTCTTAAAAATGTTGTCATAATGTGTCAAAACGTTTGCGCTTTTCTTGTTTTTATTAAGTTTAAGAACGGAAACAGAGTCAAATTTAGCAAGAAAAATGGTAAAAAACAAAGGAGATTTAAGCCATTTCTGCTTATGAATAAAAAAAATTGCATTCAGTATAAAAAAATTAACACTTCATTCAAAAGATAAAAATTTTGGATTTTCATAGTAAAAATATCTCTGAGGACAAAAGTATTTGTCAAATTTGTAAACTTAAAAACATAGAAACTTCATTCCACCCAAAATCTTTTTGTCACACCACATTCAGAAAACAAATGGGAAGCTATTTCTTTGACAAATCCACAAAATGGATAAGACGCATCAACATCAGCATATTTAGATAATCATAAATTGATAGGGTAAATTTTATGCAAAATTTTGTAATGAATCTCCGTAACCTTATTAGGCATACAAAATTTACTTGGCAAAAGCCAGGCTTTTCTCAAGCTTACATCTGATATAAAGGAATGCCAGTAGAATTTACCTCTGGGCGCAATTCTTCTCTTCTGTTGAAATATTTTGCGAACGTGATTGTTATTACATTTCCAATCTAAGATATCAATACCACCCAAACGTATATTTGGATCATCACTACTAGCTTTATTAAACAGAAGATAACTTTTGACTAATTGTTTTAAGCCAACTGGAATAGCTTTTATTAAGGTATTATATTCCTTAAATGGGACTGGAAAGTTATGGAGATTCATAAATTGTTCATAACTTTAAATATTGCTATTATCATTAAACACAGGTAATATACAATTCAAATTATTATTAAACCATCTAGAGAGAAAAAGGGACTAATTTCTTACAGTTATGTCAGAATTGTTCCAAAGTAACATTTTGTGGGGGAGAAGCCATGAACAAAACTAATTTTCTACGAAAGAAGACATTGTTGATGGAAATTAGATAAATAAACAGGTAACTTGCCTGGCAGGAAATTACATTTCAATAAGATATTTAGACCACCTAGACTATTAAATAAATGATTAGGGATGAAAAAGCACATTGATACTGGATTTGCAAGACATCTTTTCAACCAATTTACTTTAAAAGTATTTACAGTATCTTCAAAATCCAGAAAATCCAAGCCGCCTTCACTTTTAGGGTTAGAAAGTGCTTCTTTTATCTCTATATGAAGTCCAAAAATGTTTTATTAATTTCTTTTATAGCCTTGCCATTAACAAATAAAAGAAAAAACAGGATACACAAAGCGAGAGAGGCCTTCCACCCTTGATAAAAGAACTCTTCCATGTAGTAAGAGATCTCTCTGAAGCCACGTATTAAACATATATTTGGTTTTCATGATTTTGTCAGAAAAATTTAAATGATGTCTGCTAATAGAATTTTTTGAGATATGAATGCCCAAATATAAAAAAACTTTTTTTTTAACTGGAATTCCTTCTAATAATGTATTATCCATATCATGAATTGATTTAATTTCACTATTTTGAAATATTAAGATTTAAACCGGAGGCAGATGAAAATTGTTCAACCAATTCTAAAACAATTGGTAGCTGATTTTTGTCCTCTAAAAACAAAGTGGTTTCATCAGCAAGTTGTGCAATTTTAATCTCTTATTCAAATATTGAAATTCCTTTCAAATTGTCATCTTGGGTAATTCTAAGGCAAAGTAACGGGCTAAATGAAATACAAATGGGGACATATAGGGCAGCCCTGTCTAATTCCTCTACAAATATTAAACCTCTTAGAGGTATCAAAATTAACAATCACTGAGCTGTTGATGTCTTTATAAAACATACTTACAATATCTATAAACATTCTGCCAAATCCAAAAAGTTCTAGGGTTAAAAAAGGTAATTGTGTTCTATGGGATCAAAAGCTTTGTGGAAGTCTAAAAAGAGTATCAATGCATCTGAATGAATCATTAGAATAATCTAGCAAGTCTAGTACTAACCTTACACTACCTGACAAAAGTCTTGTCGTCGATCCCAGTTGTAAGAGCAACAAATAATAGCCTGACTTTTAGTTGATCATTTGGAAAAATGGCAGAAGGTAGATTTTTCCGATGAATCATGTATTGAACTGCATCCCAATCATCACAAATACTGCAAAGACCTATTGGAACCCGCATGGACCCAAGATTCTCACAGAAATCAGTCAAGTTTGGTGAAGGAAAAATCCTGATTTGGGGTTACATTCAGTATGGGGCATGCAAGAGATCTGCAGAGTGGATGGCAACATCAACAGCCTGAGGTATCAAGACATTTGTGCTGCCCATTACAATACAAACCATAGGAGAGGGCAAATTCTTCAGCAGGATAGCGCTCCTTCTCATACTTCAGCCTCCACATCAAAGTTCCTGAAAGCAAAGTAGGTCAAGGTGCTCCAGGACTGGCCAGCCAAGTCACCAGACATGAACATTATTGAGCATGTCTGAGGTAAGATAAAGGAGGAGGCATTGAAGATGAATGCAAATAATCTTGATGAACTCTGCGTGTCCTGCAAGAATGCTTTCTTTGCCATTACAAATGACTTTATTAATAAGTTATTTGAGTCATTGCAGAGATGTATGGATGCAGTTCTCAAAGCTCATGGGAGTCATACACAATATTAATTCTTTTTCCACTGACTTTATATTCTATACTGTACCTTATTTCTGTTAAGTGACAAGACTTTTGTCTAAGCAAAGTCAGACCTTAATGTCCTAATCAAATCATTAAAAATCAAGGCATGATCATATTTTATTTTGGAAAAATTTTTATAATCTAGAGGCCTTTGTCTTTCATATTAGCCACTTCTGATCCCAAATGATCAACTAGAAGTCAAGTTATTATTTGTTCTTCTTAAAACTTGGATAGGCGACAAGACTTTTGTCAGGTAGTGTATATTGTTAGAGATGTGACGGCCTTTCATGAATCCAGACTGAGATTCAGAAATAATATTATCTAACCTGGAACTCAATCTTTTGGCATAAACAGAGGCTAATATTTTGTAGTCTAATGTTAACAGAGTAATAAATAGGTTTCTAGTTATTTATAATTAGCGAATCTTTGTCATGCTTGGGTATCAAAGAGATAACTCCCTGCTTCATGGTTGAAGTCATATTCCTTGTACCATATTAAATAAATGCAGTTTAATAACTCCAGAAATGGATACAAAATTCAACCAAGAGCCTGTCGACACCGGGGGATTTACCTTTTTTCATAGCATGTAGAGCTTGAAAATGTAAGATTACTATAAAAATTTGTAACAAAGTCTGATATTAACTTTGGGTCTTTAGAAGTAACATCAATAAGATACCACTTCACCTTTGATACCCTGAAGAATAAACGTGACTACCTACATTGCGGCCATCTTGGCCCCTCCTCCCAATAAGCGTTCTTTAATGCATCTGCAAAAGACTGCAAGAACAGAGGACACATGAAAGTCATTGCGGCTAAATAAAGGAGGTAGGAAGCACAGCATTTTATATGTGTTTATTATTAAAGTTCACAGATATCTTATTTAACTCAGGAGTTTCCCTAAATGAGATGGTAAAAGTAAACATTAACATGAAAATCTTAAAAAAAGGCATAAACACATTAAGGGTGTTTATTTGTTGAAATTCATATTAAAATCAGTTTTATTTGTATTGTGCAAAGTATATTTGTAAAGCCAGAAAATAGTAAGTGATGCAAAAAGAAAAGTTGACTCTGAATGTTGTGTGTTTAAGAAAGAATGGACAACAAAAAACTTCTTCACCAATATCGAACAGAAAGCGGTATGCCAAGAAAGTATTGCAGTTTTTAAAGATTACAACCTCAGTCGTCATTTTTGAAAATTAGATTCTCACCATATGAGATTTCTTTCTGTCAGACAATATATTTTCTATTTTCCACTGTAAATAAAAGTTATTTTATAAGGGATTATTTAATTGTTTTATGATGATTGATGAGTACATATTAATAGCAGTGAAAATTAATTTGTCTTGTAAATTTGACTCAATAATAATCATGAAAAAAATATATATTGTGTTAATGTGACATGTTTCTGTTAGGTCTCCGGAATTCCCTGCTATTGTTAGTTTGTGCTTAGGCTTCGTTTACTTAGCTTAGCAGCTAGTTAGTTACTCACGAGTCAAAGGATCTGCATGGAAACTTTTTTCAGCGTAGACAGAACTCACTTTCACATGCAGTTATACTTCTGTCACCATGTTGACTCTGGAAATTTGCATTGAACTGCTAGAGAGGCGCGTTTCAAACTCTGTAGTGTTTATTAACAGCGGGCACAAGAGACACACAGCAGCTTCACCTCATTCCGACACACATACATACATACATACATACATAATGCGTGACTGAGTGAGAGAGAGGTAGAGGGGGAAGAGCTACACAGAGAGAACTACAGATCCCATATACACACTGTCATATGGATCCATATGTCAAATGGATATGGATCAATGCACTACATACATGAAAGCATTTTCTCAGGCCAAAGCATTGTGTTATCAGAAAGCTTCTCTACAGATGTTTCATTTTGATTGAAGACTTCAACAGGCCTATTTTTTAAAGAACAAAATAAATTGAAAAAAGCCAATCAACTTAAAGCAAAATTTATGTTTACAGTATGCATGTAATAGGCTCATTCCTGTGCATGTCTTGTAAATAAGTAGTTCATGAGCAATTTTGTATTCGTTTTTGTGATGCTCAGTATAACTAGACCATATTTTTCAATCACTGGAGGAAATTGATTGGGATACTGGGAGTTGGTATATTGCTATTCTACCCAGGGTGGCATGGTGGATCAGTGGGTAGGTATGGGTGCCATCCAGCAAGAAGGTATCTGCTTCGAGTCCCTTGTGGAAACTCACTGCCATACTGCAGAATCAAAACGAGTCCAATACTGAATCTAAAATCTTGGTCAGGTGTCACATTGTCTGGTCTCTGTCTTTTAGGACTGCCTCGAGGGGTTATACCATAAGAGAACCCATCACAGATAACAGAGAGCCAATTGATTTGACTATTTTCGCTAATACTTCTTCAGCAGATGTTCTTTTAATTTGATTAGGTCTGACTCAATTGAGTCGAATCAAGTGATTTGAATCTTCAAGATTTGATTCTTTGAAATGAGCTAATAAATCCCTGATTGATCTTTTAACGTAGGTTGATCCCCTACACCCCTCTGAGCTAGTATGATTTTCTGTGCAGAGATGTTTGCATGTTTGATTGCGTTTCCTCAATGCTTCACATAAGAAATCTCACTAAAACTGCATTTACTTGATCAACAACACAGTAAAATATGTATTATTACAATAAAACTAATTTCTTGTTGAATGTGGTTTAAATTTGAAGTTACTGCTATGATTTCAAAGCTAAAAAATTCAACATCATTACTCCAGACAGCTCACCACACACAAACACACAGGAAACAGGAATATCAAAACATCTATTTTTTTAACAAACACTTACAATCAGAAACAGGATCAGGTAACAGACAAGGATGTTTACATTTCGAGAAAAACTAAGCAAAACTAGGGGAGTATAAATACACAGGACATGATGAACTTAATTACAAACGGGGTAAGACACAGGTGGAACTAATAAATACAAATTAATGGCGGGAAAACAGAATAAAGGAATCACATGATACAAACAAAAGGGCATGGAACACATCACTTAGGGAAGTGCAGAACCTAACATTACCCCCCTCCGGCAAGGTGCGACCTCGCACCTACAAACAACATCTACACAATAAGGGGGGTTGCATAACAGAGGAGGGCAGAGGGGGTTGCCAGAGAGGAGTAACCAGAGAGAGAGGAGCCAGGAAGGGAGCTGAAGCAGGAACCAGATGACCCAGGGCACAGCCAGGAGAATGGCTCAGGGTGGAGTCGAGGGAGGGAGGAGCCATGGAGGAGGAGTGGCCGATGACTCTAGGCGAGACGCCGCTAATGGAGGTGGAGCCCAAGGAGAAGACGGAGAGCCATAGGGCAGGTGTGACACAGAGGTCTCGGAGGGCCAATGTGGACCAGGCGACTTACTCAAGTGAGGTGGAGGCGTGGATCCAGAAGACCCCGTGGAGCCAGAGTGACAGAGGACCAAGGTGGAGGAGGAGGGACGAGGGAGCCTGACAGAGCTGGTGGGATGGCAAGCCATGGTGGAGATGGAGGAGTAGCCAACATGAAGCCACAGGGTCAGAGAGTCGAGGTAGAGTACGCAGCTCAGAGGCTGGAGGCGAGGACAAAGGGTGCAAACGACTGGATATCAATGCTCGCTTGTACTGTACTAATGGAAAAAAATGTCTGGGTGCTAACCTGGATAGAATCCAAAAAGACTAAAACCACAGCTGCCCAACTCACTGCAGAATTAAATGTGCACCTCAACTCTCATGTTTCCACTAAAACTGTTCGTCGGGAGCTCCACAGGGTCAATATACATGGCCAGACTGCTAAAGCCAAATCTTTGGTCACTCATGCCAATGCCAAACTTCGGTTTCAATAGTGCCAGCATTGAAAATCTTGGACTGTGTACAATGTGAAACATATATTGTTCTCTGATGAGTCCACCTTTACTGTTTTTCCCACATCTGAGAGAGTTACGGTGTGGAGAAGCCATAAACAAGTGTACCACCCAGACTGTGGCATGCCCAGAGTGAAGAATGGGGGTGGATCAGTGATGGTTTGGGCTGCAATATCATGGCATTCCCTAGGCCAATAACGAGTGTACAACCTCTTGCGCTCCAAATAAATTTCCACATCAGACCACAAGATGGTGGCCATATATCGGAATCTTATCGGTGAAAGTTTCAAAATAAGATATTATTTAATTAAAGTAAGGTTTGTCAAAATTATCTTACTCACCTTTGAATCACTACATGGCGTAGCTCCCTCATACCTTTAAAATTTACTCACTCACTACACTCCAATCTGGTTATTGCAATCCTCTGGCTCGGGCCTTCTTGTTGTCTCATGACATCACCTTCTATGGGGGGCAGGTCCTTCAGTGTTCACTCTCTCCCGCACTCACTCCGCTGCATCAATAATATTTCTAAGTTTAAGTTTCTTCTTAAAACTCACTTATTTTTTGAGTGTTACAATTATTAAGCTCCGTAGATGTTGTTTCTGTTTCCTTTTTGCTATTTGTTCTCCGGGTTATTTTTATTTTATTTTTTTACTTTGTTATTGTCTTGTAAAGCATCCTTGAACACTGGAAAGGTGCTATATAAAATAAACTTATTATTAAACTTATTATTATGTAACTGAGTAAATTTACGTCCCTGACTCACAGCAGCTGTCAAAAACAGGTTGATGGAATGAGCTATAGAGGGTGCTGCTGTAGCCTCCGCTCCTCCGTGTTGCCAGATCTTGTCATTATAAGCTGTGCGTCATTGTACTTATTTTTAATCAAGATGACAGCATTAATGAAGTAATTTAAGCATTAAGTGGCAAGAGGAAGTTTGGTGTTAACGAAAGCATATTCTATAGACAAAATATAATTTTTGATCTTATTTGGTAATTTTTTAGGGGACTGCTGTTGTCTGTTTTTCAAAGCAATATCTGGCATCACTGCAAACTGACAGGTGCCAATCAAAAAAAAAAAAGTGCCGATAGTCTATTGCCACGGAGACCATATTCATTCATTCATTCATTTATTCATTTTCCTTTGGCTTAGTCCCCTATTTATCAGGGGTCGCCACAGCGGAATGAACCATCAACAACAAAGTACACACTGTACTTTGAAATGAGCATGGCTAACTGTCATGATCACCAGCGATCTGGGACTCTAGAGATCGCTGGTGAA
>CAIGQV010000919.1:2286246-2311992 GCA_903798115.1 Danio jaintianensis
GTTTTTTGTATTTCCTGTTCCTGTCTAGTCACTGTTATGTTCCAGTCTGGTGTTAGTGTTTTGTTTTGGACCCTCCATGCCCTCCCCCTGTTCCACCTCCGCTTCACCTCCCTCCGGAAAGTTTCTGTCGCGTCTGGAATCCGCTCCTTAGGAGGGGGGTACTGTCATGATCACCAGCGATCTGGGACTCTAGAGATCGCTGGTGAACTACATATCATTACAACTACATTTCCCAGCATTCCGTCACACACACCCGGTCATCACTTCCACTCATCACACACACAGCTGCATCCCGTTCACCACTGATTTGTTGGACTTTAAATATACCCTGCACCCGTCTTGTTTTGCTCGTTCGTTAAATGTCTTTTTGATGTCCTAGTCCGGTTCCTAGTGGTATTGTATAGTTTGTTTTGCTTATGTTTGTCTTAGTTCAAGTTTTGTTATTTTGTTACTTTGTTTTTGCACTATGTCTCATCATTAAATGCACATGGATCCTACCTACCTCTTGTCCCATCTGCAATACCTCCCAGTAACGTGACAGCTAACCATGCAGGGTTTAAAAATTGATAAGGTCTGGGGAGTGTTAAAAATTCTGCTTTGTGGCTGCAAATAAAATGAATGTACAGTTTTGTTTCATGCAGCAATACAAAAATGTTGTTTTTTGTGTGTTATAATTCATTAGTATAGCCTGCATCCAGTGTTTTAATTTCTGGTGTTCTAAAGATCTGTTGTATTATTTTGCTAGTGTTTTAATAGTGTTTGACACAGCTTCACACAAGCTCAAACTCATAACCTGCATCTCTATCATCCTCTGTTGACATTGCTTGCCTATGCTCATTCATCTGTATCCTGACAGAGATCCAGAACAGCCACATTGAACTGGTCATCATGACCACCTATACCACTACCAATAACCTGGTGCAATGCCTTCATGCATCCTTCCCATAAACTTCATTAGCCTCTCAAAGTCCTTTTGCCATCCCTGCTCCATATTATGATGAAGCAATTAAGCGGGACACATTTGAAAGTACAGTGTGTTTTGTATTTTTTAAATGCAACCCCATCAAATTGTCTCCAAACTTAGCAAGGTGACATTTATCTATATTGTCCAGTCAATCTATAAGTGATCTGTCAGTCCCGATCAGCTATTTCATCTTAACCAAGGAAAAACCATCTTAACAAAGGAAAAAAAACACCTTGGTGCTTCCTATAAAAGGCTGTTTGAATTTAACAATGACTCACTGGCTGCACCAGAGACTATTTAAATCAGCCAACCAAATTTCAACTTCATTTCAACTATTACCAGAACTTTCTCATTTGAGTGAAGTGCAAGTAATTTGTCACAGTAACATTCAGTCAAAGCTTTCAAAGACTCGGGATCATCAAGAAACTCCACAAGCTCAGCCTAACTCAGCTGAAACATCCTTATACCCTAATCATCATTTCATAGTAAGCCACTTGGGTGTCTGAAGATGATCCACTGCTCCCCATACATCTATGTCAAGATCAGCTTCCTACATCAAGAGAAAATAATATTTCTGGTGTTGGAAAGGTTCCACCAACGACACCATCCTGAAAAGCCTGCAGTACACCAAGCACTTGTCTTATGTTGAAAAAAATTTCAACCTTCTGTCCATCCCAGTTCAAAATGCCATGGATGACTACATTCAGGAGGCTCTCCAAAAAAACAATTGATCTAGCCCTCCATGTCAACCATGTCATGTTATGCAGTCAAGTACACTTACTCTCTTCCACTGGTATCCACAACCTACTACTCCAAAAAACGGTTCCTGGCAGAGCAGAATTATGACAAAACTGGCCCTAGAAGAATGGAGGCATTGGCTGGAGGGCGCTACACACCCATTTCAAGTCATAACAGACAATCGTAACATAGAAAACCTTCATGAAACTAAACTGCTCACTGCTCTTGTGTGATACAGAGATTAGATAAACATGTTCCATCCTAAACTTATGTTTCAGTATCAATTTGATGAAGCACACATCTCAACCCACCCACCCCCACTCCCCACCCCCAAAATATCACAAAGCGAATAAGATCACTTCAGATCTGTAATACAAATCTGTGGTATATGGCATCTAGACCATTGTAACAGGCAGCTTTATTGGCAAAGGAGCATGGGAGATTCATGTTTCTCTGATCTGGCACAAGGTCTTTTCATTTTAAAAAGCTCCCCACGTTCAAAGTGAATGTGACAGCACAGTCAATATGGCGGCACAGTGATTATGGGAGTCTGTTGTGTTTAATGATGGATTTAGCTCGGATGAAGTAGATCCTGCAGCTGGACTAAAAAGCATCTGCAGCCCTCTTTCACAATTTTTTCTGATGTTTGACACCCACTTTCTTGATTCTTGTCTTTTCTTCATGTATTGATGCTATGGCGTTTAATAAATATGCATACTGTACATGCAATAGTAAGGAGTTAAAAGAATAGCATGGGGCAGATGAATAAATACAGCATGAATTTGTAAGTATGAATATTCATGTGTGTCTCTTCCCCCATTTCTGCCTTTTTCTTTCGGCAATTTGTGGCATCTCTTTTTCTCTCTGTCTCTGCTTGCTCTCTACTAATCCCCCCACCCCCCCTCTATGCAGTGTGAGGGTACGTTTGTTAGTGAAGCGTGGCGACTCTGCAGTGGTGCGGTGCACCTGCAGTTGGATGAGCACTTGACACCAAAAGGCTTATTACACAGAGCTCACACATGCACACATACAGAGTCAAAAGAAAACACACACAAATGCTTTCCAGTTGCACACAACACATTGTTAGTCTACTCTTGTTCATACAGCTGCATATGAGAGTGCATCCATGTGTCTGTGTGTGCGCATGTATGTGTTTGAGGCTGCATGATGACATGCAGTCTTTATCTGCTTTAAATTTAGAGACTGAAATCCATTATTTCTGCCATCCTCACGCACTATCTTCTGTTCTCCTCTCTCTGTTCTGTTTCTTATCTTGCTTTCTATCCTATTTTCATCTCCTTTCTCAAGATTGAGCTGCCCTGTTTTCCCTGTTAATCACTGAAATGTTTTTTCCCCTGCAAAGCTTATTCTTGTCACACACACACATTCAATTTCTTCTCAAACCTTTTCTCCTTTTCTTCCTCCTTCTCATCAAAAGCAACTTGCCTCTCTGCTATTTCTAGTTTTTCCCACTGCATGTTCCTCTCTCACTCTCTCCCTCCCTCTCTCTTTCTGATTTTTTCTCTCACACCCTCCCTCTTTCCTCTTTATCCTCCTTCGACAGACAGAATGCTGCAGCATCCACTGAGTAAGGTAACGTGTGTGTGAGCAAGAGTAGGGTAATTCTTGCTACCTGCTCTGCAGCTAAAGGGATTTGTCCTCCCTCGGCTCTCTGCTATAAGATTTACCTGGAAAATACACACAAAATTGAAGGAAGCAAAAGATTGACAGCAGGCAACAATGGCCCGGCTGAACTGGTGTCTGGCAGCAGTGATTAGCTGGGGGAAGTTCCTCTTCTCTTGTTTCTTTCCATTGAGAGCAGCTAGAAGGGATAAGGTAAGGCTGCATTTGTTTGACCTACTCTGCTCTGACTCTTCAATACATACACACAGACTGCGGTTACCTTTCACAACTGATTGTGAGTGCTACCAGACAACAGTCTGTTCCTTCAGATGTGCTTTGTTTTTGTTTTGTTTTTTTGTTTCTCACTAGCTGTTATCACATTTGTTTACCTGTGGTAGTTTTTCAGCCTCTCATACTTTATGAAGACTTGTCCTGTTTCAATGGGTGTCCTGAGTGTTGTGTTCATGAATCTGTCTGATGGCACATTGTGCATAGTCACTTTAATTTCACTTGTTTATATACAAAGTATTACTAGTGGCAAGTGTTGAATCACACAGCCAATTTTACTGGTATGAGAACAAAACTTGACAGTTTCAGTGCCCCCACATCCCCCCATTATATGTTATTTTCAGCATTTCAGAGATTAAAAAGACACTACCGCAAGCAGTCCTTTAGATTTATGCTGAGTAAATGGTTGCCATGTTCAGGAAAAAAGCATTTATGTGGATACATTGTGACCCATTTGCATCTAAATTTTTGGTTTTGTTAATGCATTAGAATTTTATGGAATGTTTTAGCAGAACCAACCCCAGAACATGGTGGTGCCCGCTAACATTGTCGCATGAGATATCTGCTATGAAGTTAATGAGAGTGGTCATATTCGGGGTCAAGTTTTCATTATTTTGCTCATTTCATGCCTCTGTGATTTTCCCAGTGCTGCAGAAAAAACCCCTCTGCCGCAGAACTACTGTTTTTTCTCGTTCCACCCACCCCACCCCCAAATTTCAATCTGTCCCAGCACACGTTCCCATCTCTCAGCTCCTGCCAAGACCATAACCCAGTGTTACTCATCCAATTTCCCCATCAGCTATCACAGCAGCACATCACTTTTTTTGTTCTCATCCCATTGAAGCCCTCTTTTTAGCACTTAGATCTCAGTCATCAAACCTATAGCAATATGCAAACCATTTTAGCAGTCACAATCCCTTCCATTCCCAGCCAAACAATAAATAAACTCAAATCACAATGACTAGCAGTCTTGGAAAGATATGCAAAGCTATGGATTCATAAAAACCCTTAACCAATAATAAAGTACCAATAGTACCATATTTATATACCATAAAGACAATCAGTACACCCAATAAAAATATTAAAGTATGTCAACATACGTTAATTTAACAAATTCCATTAGGAATGTCAGAATGTTTAAGACCACTGACTGCCTGTTCAGGACAAATCTTTCAACCAGCTTTACACTAAGATCACTGGATTACCCACGTCGCTTCTAGAGCACCTCCATCATTACACATTTGTTGATGTCTCCCTAATTAAACACACACTTGATGCAACTCATCAGCTTGTTAGTAAATTATCCAACACCATAAATAAGTTTATCAGGCAAAAGACATGTCAAAAATAAGTGTTGGTGTTACTTGTGAAAGGCACTAGTTTATTGTGTTTTGGCTATATATTTTGGCTATAATTCTTATAGTCACTTTTTGCGTTAAGAATTATAAACTAAATGTACTAAATTAAGTAAAACATAATTTAGTAAGACCAAACAAAAATTAACAATGAACAAAAGCTTCCTAGTCAATGTAAGAAAGTACCTTAGGGTATTACTAATTTCTAATTTTAGTGGTGTACCTTTTTGCCCACAGAGGGCAGATTTCAAAGTCACATTTGCTTTGTTCTTTTTAAAATCTCACCACTAACCAATTATGTCCAAATGAAAAAAAATTTTAAAGAAAAAAAACAAACAACAACAGCAACAATAAAAGCATACTTTTAACTTCACCCTTAAGCTGTTAAACATGAATGTATAAATGTTTATTTTGACAGTATGCATATGATGGAGGTGATATTTTAAAAGATAATAGTAGAAGGCGTCACGGTGGCGCAGTGGGTAGCATGATCGCCTCACAGCAAGAAGGTCACTGGTTCGAGCCTCGGCTGGGTCAGTTGGCATTTCTGTGTGGAGTTTGCATGTTCTCCCTGTGTTCGCGTGGGTTTCCTCTGGGTGCTCCGGTGTCCCCCACAGTCCAAAGACATGTGGTACAGGTGAATTGAATAAGCTAAATTGTCTAAAAGTGTATGTGTGTGAATGAGTGTGTATGGATGTTTCCCAGTGATGGGTTGCAAATTGGAAGGGCATCCGCTGCATAAAACATATGCTGGATAAGTTGGCGGTTCATTCTGCTGTGGCAACCCCAGATTAATAAAGGGACTAAGCCGAAAAGAAAAT
Organism: Danio jaintianensis; assembly: GCA_903798115.1. Classification (NCBI taxonomy): domain Eukaryota; kingdom Metazoa; phylum Chordata; class Actinopteri; order Cypriniformes; family Danionidae; genus Danio; species Danio jaintianensis. The sequence continues at coordinate 2,292,036 of CAIGQV010000919.1, forward strand.
GAATGAATGAATGAATAATAGTAGAAATGTTTAGTTAAGAAATTTTATGTCAGGATATTTAAACATGCATAGAATAAAAAATGCTATAATAAGACCAGCATTGCATAAAAGGTCATTCTAACTACTACAACGCGCTTAAATGGCTTTTGAAACACTTGGCACAGCTAGTGTTGTTTTAAGTGATCATATGTTGGTGAAGAGTTGAGATACCAGGTAAGCAAAACATTTTTAAGAGCCAAATGTTACGTTTAAACAGAGTTCATTGGTAGTTAAAAATTAGTTAATAATAATGTGCCCCACCAAGTAAAGTCATGACATAAAGATACATTAACTGGTCATGGCTTCATGTTGTCTACGTTTAGCTTAAACTGGAGTGTTAATTAATACATTAATTAACAAACATGTACTAACAAGTAATTAAGGTAGCCATTATTCACACATGGACTCATGTTGTAGTTAAAGTTAGTTTTTGATTAGTGCATGCCATAACTCAAATTTTAGTACTTAATAAAGTAACATTTAGTTTACATATTAATACATAACTATTCATGTACTGTTATTGTAAAGTGTTAGCTATCATATTCTATATAGTTTTACATTAGCAGTTTGTTTTGTTTACTATTTTGTGGTAGTGCTTCAAAAAAATGTGAAAAAAATTGCAAGGAGACTGTGGATGGTGATGTGGATGTGTGTGTGTGTGTGTGTGTGTGTGTTTGTGTCAAATGCTGTACCTGAAATGCTGTTTTTGTTGATTACCTGCATTTAGAATAAAGGGCATCCTATCCTGGATCACAACCATCCTATTGCAGACATTCACTGCAGTGTCCTAATTACGTACATTTAATTTACATTGAGTCAGGCTGGATATGACTCCTGTCAGACTTGAACTTCACCTCTCATTGCCTTTCTACAACATCAGCTCTTAAGAATGCATGCCAAAGAACCACAGGCAGACAGGATTTGGCCGGTAGAGTAGAAATTTACACCTTGTGGGTGGTTAAAGATCTGTGTTACTATACTATGTTCAAATATTTGAAAGCATCCATTAATCTGACACTTCCAAGCTCAACTACCATTTATGTCCCTTGAGCAATCCATTTAACCTCAGGTTGCTCAAGGAGGATTGTCCCTGTTCTTAGTGTACAGGATAATAAAAGCTCCCTTCCCCCAGCCCCTTCCTTCAACCTCCAGTAGAGATCTGTCAGCCCATTCATCCCACAACTTATTTAATTAAGTAAAAGCAAGTGATAGAGAACATTCTATCTCAGATCTACTGACCATTCTCACTGGGGAGGAGGAAAAGGAGGAGGTTTGGTTAAAATTGGAGGACCGTCCAAGCATTATGGTACATTTCAACCACAAAAAACCAAAATAAATTTCTCCCTTACAACCGCATTAAACATAAACAAATCTCTTTTTTTCTTCAGTGAAATTTCATATTACATTACATGTCATTTGTACATGGGTAATTTGTCTTTAATTTACTGTATTTCTCATAGCATAGTTTTATAACTACTAAAAGTAAACTTTTTAAATGTACTGTTTTGTCAACCAATCTTTAAATGCCTTGTACATGTAAACTCTGGGTCTGTCATGATTAATATAGAATATAGCAGATTTAATTTAAGTGATATACCATACCAGGGTCCTGGATGGTCAACATCCTGCAGATTTTAGCTGCAGTCAGCTCCAGTTCACATTTTTCTTGAAAAAAGTCATAGACAATTATGGCATGGTTGTATATCTTCACATCTTTAACTAGATCGTCATGGGAGAGAGGAGGGACCAGCGTAATTAGGCAGATATTATAACTCCATCACTTTCTAGAGTGCTTGTGAAATGGCAAACCACAGAAGACAGTAAGGAGGCTTTGAAAGAAATCCTCACTTGTTCTGTCGCATCTCTGTGCAGTTCAGAGATCTGCTTGCTTGCCACTTCCATGGGGCAAATTTAAGTTGAGGGAATGAAAAACTACTTTGTGCCCTTCATCTCACATATGTATCAGACAGGTTTTTGGTCATGAATTTTGTCATTCTTAAGGAATTACCAGCTGCTCTGCTCCTGGGACACTACTGGCCACTGGATGAATGCCTCCAATAGAAACCCAAGGGAAAACACACCTAGAAGGGAAAATGCATCTTAGGAGACCTCAGTATTTTCTTAACAATAAAGTCTACTGTATCGCACGAATATGGAGAAGGTATTGTTGGTGGATTGTTGGATTGACAACCATTTTACTTATGTGCATGAGTTTTGAAATGACCTAGAACATGTGATCAGTATATGGTATATAAGTAATATAAAAAATAGCATCATCCATAAAACTGCAAAGTATAAAAATGACAAGAGTCAGTTACTGGTAATTTGAGTTGTACACAGTGACCACAAGTTGGCCACAAAATAGATGGTAAAGATTTTGCATAATTTGATCTGCATACCCTTAGAAAAAAAGTACTTACTTTAGGTGAATAAATACTTTAAGTTCACTTTATGAAGGATACTTAGTATTGAAGTATATGTTTAAGTATACTTCATGTAGTAAGTATACTAACATCTATCTACAGTACTACTTGAATACCACCTGAACTAAATAGGCAGAAATAGGCACTTTTAAGTGTAGTGCAAGTGTAATAGTAATAAAGTAATATCTGTGGTAAATAATTTGTTTGTGAAGGAAAGAAATTCAAGACATGTGGCCAATTATGGTGTCCCATACACACACAGACACACACACACACGCACACACACGCACACGCGCACACACACACACACACACACACACACACACACACACACACACACACAGTTTACTAATAGCACACTTTTTTTCTTCATAAGGTTATAAACTAGTGGCTATATAATATAATATGTAATACGCTGGACAATCCTTAGCAAAATGGTGAAATTCTCAGATGAGTATATGTGTTACAGGACCAGTGAATAAAATGATGGTAAGGATATTTTTGGTCTAGTTTTTACTGGCCTGACTAAGACAGGACATCCCCAAGACACAAGCGGCAGATCAATCTTCAAAGAAGTTTAAGGAGGTCCAAGTTTCAAAGGCAGTGGCTTATTGGCCTTCTGGCTGTCTTGTCTATGCAGTCCAGCGGTACTATTTCTGCAGTGTCACATGACCTATATCGTCAGTGGAAGCATTTACAACTCCACTCCCATGGCCTCACGGGATAGTAAAGTGTCCATCAGAAGCACACTTTGAAATCTTGGCAGCAATTCTAGGTGAAACTGTGCCACTGAATCACTCAGATACGCACAGAACATGCAGACATTTAAATTGAAGTCATTTTAGAGGTTAATCCTAGACTGTAGTCAATACCACCACTTACATTTGATTAATTGTACAACTTTTTATTTAATAACGAGTGACTTGAAGGTCAAATAAGATGTGTCCTCCACATTAAATCCCATCCAAGCACACATATTAGGAGGAAAGATTGGGCATAAACCCAGAACAGTGGGCAGCCATTTTGCTGCAGCCCCCGAGAAGCAATTGGGAATAGTTGCTTTGCTCAAAGACAACTCTGTTTTGGGTTTTGAGGGTGGTAGTGCTGTTACAGTAGTTCACTGCCCCCATCTCCTGCTAGTTCAACTCACAGATCTCCTCAAGTCCAACTCTCTTACAATTAAGCCACACTGCCTCCCATAATCCAAACATTTTGTGTACATTAAATACATTTTTTATAACTGGATTACAAAATTCTGTTCATTAATTAGTAGAAATAATCAATGCATGTACTCCTACATTTCACAGAGAACAACAATTACTATACAAATTAAACAGTTCATTCAAACTTTGGAAGTATTTTAAATCAGATAAAGAGAACTGTATGTACTGTATATGTAAGGACATACATAGGAGACAGGTTAAAAGCGGTAATTGATATTATAAAAAAAGATTCCACAATTTGTTGATATAACTACAGAAATTGTATTTTCAGTATAATAACACTATCCAATCTGCCATGTAGTGACATATTTCATGAGGCACTTGTAGGGACTTATAGTACTGCATAGTCTTAAATGTAGTCAATTATTCTGAGTGTGAATTTTGTGACACAGAATATTGATAAAGCATTTACTCTATATGGAACAATCCTGATGTTCAGCTGATTTACCTCACTGACAGAGACAGTGATATATAATATACCTATTTGACATGGACAGCTACAGTAGCTTTTCATTCTGTGTTCCTTTTTAAAACTGGCAGATGATTCAGTGATGAGCTCCTCTGGGAATTCAAGCAAGCTAAGCAGAGAAAGCCATGGAAAAGGAAAGAGAGTGGCAAAAGACAGAGAGTAGAGGGGCAATGAAAAATTTAAGTAACGTTAGCAGAGCCATAAGCAGGCAAGCATGCAGTTGAGATGGAAGAAAGTGGGGCTGGCAGAGAAGGGAGGAGGGAAACAGAAAAATGGGAGCTCAACATTGGGGGTGGGCTGTGCTGCTAGGGAAAAAGAAATACACTCAAATGAGGGGAAAAAAGAAAAGAGAGAGAGGGAGAGGAATGGGGAGGCAGGAAACAGCGGATAGAATAAGAACATGAAGGAAAAGGGGATGGCAAGAACATTCTAGCTGTCCTTGCTGCATCATGGATCTCATAGTAAATCAAAGATGAATGTCAAACATACAGTACTTGTAATTTTGTATATTTTAAATCTAATGTATTCCTCGCCAAAATATCATCTATATTTATGGGATTGCCATTAGCACTGGACTATAATATTGCTCAACATGCATTGTCAACATCCCAATAAAATGAATGGCCAACATTAATGAAGAAATACTCACTTCCTATAGAGAGATTCAGAGAACTTTCAGGAAATCTATACACAATATACTTCTAGACCATGATTACATTTTAGGAAATGCACTGCATATAGTCAAGCATTAAGGTATGAAAGCCCATGCAATATGTTAAATATACTGTCACATCAAGAGAGGGGAAAAAGTACACAAAAGCAAATGTACCATTTTCATGGATTTATTAAACAGAAATAATAGCAACGAAAGTCTGCTGGTCAAGCCTTCTTAGGAGATGCAGAGCTAAAGGAAAGCTAAAGGAAGACCCCTCTGGCGGATCAGCAACAGAACAGAAACTTGACAGCCTGGTGCAGTGAGGCAAGAGCTGGCACAAAATCAGAGACACAGCAACACAAGATGGTTGGCAGAGAGGGTCAGAGCGACCAGTAGCAGCAGCACTTGTCAGAGGACACAAGAAAGGGGGAAAGTAAGAAAGGGAGAAAGAAATGTAAGAAAAGAAAGAAAAAAAAGTAAATATAGTAAAAGCACTCTAGAGCTTATGAGAAGAGGTACTAGCGAAAGTGGAAAATATGCTTGAAAAGTGAAGGAGTAGGAGAGAAGGAGTGGGAAGGGAGTGAGTAGAGGGGGAGTGAATGACAGGTTTGACACAAGAGACATGGAATACTGGGTGAACTCATCGAACATAGCTCAGTAGCCTGAGCCACATGACCACTTGTATGACAAATTTAATGGAGAAAATTGTAATGTAATAGGGTGGCAATTTACATGTGGGCAACAGCAGAGACATGTGTAGCAAGAAATACCTTCTGCCTGGAAACATATTTAGAAGCCTTAGAGCACCGGCAGTTAACACTACGATGGATGAGTTCCCTGATCTGGCACAGAGCTGTTCCCACCCTTCTCGAAGTGCATCTTGTGCCCTAAATAAAAGCCTGGACTAAGGGGACAGCAGCAAGAAGAGCGGTAGCTGGTAGCCCAGACAACAGAAAAAATTAAGAAAGCTTTTATGGAGTGGAAGAAAATAGGCATCATAGAAAGACATTCCACAACTATGAGGATCATTGTACTGTTCCTGGAGGGGGGAAGCTCTGTAACAAAGTACAGGGTGATATGTGACCACAGACCCAACATGATTTTACAGTGTTGGAGTAGACTGGTGGGAGAGGCATTACTTAACCTATTCAAACAGGACAAGATATCACAAACCAATGGATGGATCCATAGTGGCCACCAGAAGCAGTAGTATGAGCTACTGATTTGGAAGAGTGACCCCATCAGTGAATGCAGGATGGACAGGCACAGAGATTGCTGGTTCTGTTGAGAAATGGCTCTTCTTTACCCCAGGTGGTTCTATCCAGCAATGACTCTCCTGCACCCATAAAGGTTGTTCTGTAAATAAACTCTCTTGTCTCCACCATAGCCTGTCATCCCACCAGCTCTTCCAGATTCCCTTATCTCTCTAGTTCTATCTTTGTCTTTCATTGCGCTGCCTCTGTTGGCCCCCTTCAGACATTGGCAACTGCCTGGTCCTCCCCTCTTCCTGTCCAGCTTCAGTCTCACCCCTGGCTTCTCCCTCCATTGTCTCCACCCTGGTTCTTCAAACTCCTTCTACTGTTGTTATATATACGTAGTTCAGGCATGAAATGAAAGATTATTATTACCTCTCCTCCTCCCTAGCATCACCTGTATAGATCTGCTAGTGGGATTTACATTGGTTAAAGATTAGCAGCTTCTTGACTAAGCTGAACTAAATATTTTATTCTTTCTCTACAGCAGAAGCAGCAACAGCCGCTTCTTTTCTCTAGAACACTGTAAATAAACTAAATTTTTGATATATGCGTTTCTTGTGTGTTTCTCCAAAGGTAATCATGACATTTTCAAGGTACAGTATAACAGATCTACTGGCTTATATTGATTAACATTTCTTTTCTAGTTCCGTTAATCTATATGACTTATAGAGGGAGGGTAGCTGTCATTAAGTTATTTTTGTTCCATCACACTCGTGTATAATTTAATCTGCTGGTTGCTGTTTGCACAACAGTTTTCTAAATCCAGCAGTCTCTCAAAGCCTAGGAGACATCCAGAGTCGCCGGGAAACCAAAAGAGACCCATCCTTTACAGCACAGCATACTGCTACTGCTAATTATCACTTTCTTAGTGGTGGTCACTCAGGGGCTAGTGAATGATTAGCAAGTATATATATATATATACAGTATTTTTTGTACAGAGTCACTGGTAACTGACTCACTATTAGTCAGTTATGAATTACCCAAAAAGAGAGACCAATGCTGCAGCTCCGCTAAGGGCATCACTGAGACACCCTTCTGCATGCTGAAGACTGAGACCAAGGGCTGATGATCTGCAATCAGAGTAAACTGTTGATCATACAGATAATGATGGAATTTTTTTACAACCCACACAAGACTAAGTGCTTCTTATTCTAATTGTTTGTATTATGTTTGTATTATGTCTAGATGCAAAGACTATTGGTTTTTCTTTGGCATCTGGAAGTGTGTGTGACAACACTGCACCAATTACATATGGTAATCCATTGCTCACCACCAGTGTGTCCTTGTTTGCAACAATGCATTCAGATGATGTAGTATAGTGGAGATCTTTGGAAGAAGTTTGTGTAGTAGATCAAAAGTTTGAGATATGATCGAAGTTGAGACAAATTCTGTTGGTGCAGTGCAACACAGCTTCAGTTTTGTTCTGCGACTTGTGTAGACCATCTTTGTCTATTACATGGCCACAGTATGAAATCTGTGACTTAAATAATTATTTTTTCTACCTTAGAACCTAGTCCATACTCTCATAATCTCATCAGCATTGTAAGTTGTTTAGTTCTGCATCATCTTTCCCTATTACGCTGATAATGTCCAGATAACATAGCGTTCCAAGGATACCTTGCAACACATGATCCATCACTCTCTGCCATAGAGCCAGGGCTGAGGAAATTTCAAACACAATACAGTTGTACTCATAGAGCCCATTATGTGTATTGGTGTAATTATATTAAAATTTTCTTTTGAATGTAAACTTAAGCCGGGTCATTTTTTGAGAAAAGTTCTGAGCAAGGATGCAAAAATGACTTCAATGTGTGGTAGGGATACAGTATTGCATGAAGCACTGGATTAATATGCACATCTCCTGCCTTCCCCATTTTAAACACTAGGACTATGGGTGTTGCAATTCACTGACCTTTGATAGAATGCCAATTTTTTCCTTAATTATCCAGCTTGTCCTCCACCTTGAGATGAATAGCATAAAGGAAGACACAAGATTTAAAGAACTTTGGAGGAGTGTCTTACAACTTCAGATCAATATTCCAAGTTCAGCATTTGCTATAATTTGCGTCCAGTTTTTTTTATTGTGTGCCAGTTCAAATGTTTTTCTTTTAGCCACTCATATCCAAACAATGCAGGCCCTCCATTTTTCAACTTATAGAAGTTCAACTGCTGCTGGTTCTCTTTGTACTTCACAGTTACTGGTAATGTTCCCCCTTTTGGAGACACTTTCTTGCCAGTATAGGTCTTTAATATCACTTATGTGGTAACAGTTGTTGGTAATCAGCTGATCATTCAAACTTGTGCTTGCTTCATTTTCAGTTACTAGATGTACAGTAGAGGATTTACATTTCACTTTGTGTGTTCTGTCTCTTTGTATCTTCTGTTTATTTGTTTTGTATACTCATTTGATAGGTTAGACTTATGGAATCGGTAAGATAGTTATAGGTTCAAATCCCGCCTGGAGGCATTTCTGTATGGAGTTTGCATGTTTTCCCCATGTTTGTGTGGGTTTCCTCTGGGTGCTCTGGTTTCCCCCACAATCCAAAGACAGGTGGTGTAAGTGAACTGGATGAACTAAATTGGCCATAGTGTATGAGTGTGTATGTGTGTGAATGAGAGAGTGTATGGGTATTTCCCAGCATGGTGCTGGGTTGCGGCTGGAAGGGCATCCGCTGTGTAAAACATATGCCAGAGTAGTTGGTGGTTCATTCTGCTGTGGCAACCCCTAATGAATCAGGGACTAAGCAGAAGGAAAAATAATGAATGAATGAATGTTCAGGAATTAACAAACTATGGAGAACTTTATATTTCTTTTCTCCCATCACGCTCAGTAAAACAGCCACTTTTTACCATCTGCAATTGCATTATTCTCAGCGAATAACTCTATTCTTTCTCCATAGGTTCAGCAATCTTCAGCATTATTATCAAATGCAGCAATTGTTCCAATCACTGACATTTCTGCAGCTCATGTGACTAACATACTCTTTTTGCGATCTTTCTCTTCCTGTTTATTGTCCATTCAAGTATTGTTATTGTATCTGTAGTTGTTGATTCAGATTGCCATTTGTTGGTATACTGGCAGAAGAGTAAAAACATGACAGTGGTCTCCTGTGTAACCCAGTAAATCACTATATATGAGTCACCACTAGAGGGCTAGAGGGTGTCTGGATTAGTGTCTGTGAATATGAAATAAAAAATATAGGTTGATAGGTTCTGCATGTCTCTATTTGAACAATGCAGTTTTGTAATATTTAAGCAAACCTTATATTTATGATAATTTTAGCATGTTTTCTCTATGTTTGAAGACACTACATTATGAGAGCTGATTTGACATTCTGTGAAAAAGACTGCATCCATTTTGAAGATGTAAAGAAAAGTCAGATTCAGTAATATCACATGGTATTTTTTTAAAAGAATTGGACATCATAACTGCATGAATTAGGCCATGCTGGCAAAGACTATGATGTCTACAGTGCACAGCAGGACAATCACATCTGAACAAGCCAAGGATTCAGAAGGAAAACAATTATTTAGCATCTGCACCTTATGGTTCAAAAGTTTATAAAAATTGAAAATTGTAACATTGGACAAGAGGTGGCGACGCGGTGGCGCAGTGGGTAGCACAATCGCCTCACAGCAAGAAGGTCGCTGGTTCTAGCCTCGGCTGGATCATTTGACATTTCTGTGTGGAGTTTGCATGTTCTCCCTGTGTTCGCGTGGGTTTTCTCTGAGTGCTCCGGTTTCCCCCACAAGTGAAAAAACAGGCGATACAGGTGAATTGGGTAAGCTAAATTGTCTGTGGTGTATGTGTGTGAATGAGTGTGTATGGATGTTTCCCAGTGATGGGTTGCGGCTGGAAGGGCATCCGCTGCGTAAAACATATGCTGGATAAGTTGGCGGTTCATTCTGCTGTGGCGACCCCAGATTAATAAAGGGACTAAGCCTAAAAGAAAATGAAGGAATGAATGAATGGACAAGAAGTGGCAATATAGAGTTTGACTTAGAGGTTCTCAATTAGATCTGAATACTGATCATTAAAAATGTCTATCAGTGTGCCAAACTTCCTAACTTTCTTGCAAACGGTTCTATGGGCTGCCATTCAAATCATGGTGAAAGAAGAATAAGAAATGTACATGTGGACATGGCCTAAGTCCATATAACTCATGAAACTTTTTGTAAACACAGAGGATGCCTGAATAACATTGTCTTCAAATTTTGGAGTACAACCTAAATTCCTTTATTATCATTGACCATTTATTATCCCTCAGTACTGTAGATAAACTTGTAAGAATTTCCACTATTCATAAAATGGTTACTACTACAACTGTGACCCTGAGCTTATGGTTCTAAAGGTTAAGCAAACAGAGTTGTTTTATAATGCCCAATGACTGTCCACCCTTCTCTGTAGTCACAGCCAAGGTCACACATGCCAGGCTTTGCAGTCCTTCATGTAATGGTCTTGTCAATGTGGGACAAAAGCCATTAAGATTTAGGGAGATAGTACAACTAAAATTGCTGAGGATCACAGTTTTGATTACCTTGACCAAATCGTTTTGCGGCAAAGGGACTAATACATGTGTAATCTGAACAGTAGGCTAATGGTGGCTTCCTTTCTGTCATACTAACAATAGTGTAATAAAACAAAACAGGATATACCTGTTATGTTCGCACATGCCTTGTTTATTAAGGATCGATTGTTCTGAGATCATTATGTTATGTCTGACTGATCAATGTTCTTTTTGTCGATGTGCGGGTCTGGGAGACGAGAGAGTAAAAAGTGAAGGAGTTGTTAGACACACTGTGTTGGCGTGATTTTTTAAGATATAACATTTGGCGACGAGGATGGCTGATATAGTATTGCCACCCCCTGCTCCTTTCCTCGCGCTTCCAGGCGAGCCTCCGATTCCCTGGACTCGTTGGTTACAGTCTTTTGAAACTTTTATCTTGGCCGTGGGGCTGACTGACGTGAGCGTGGCTCACAAAAAGGCGCTGCTACTACATTGCTTGGGAGCTGAGGGACAGCGTGTGCTGGGAGCGCTCGAATATATAGCCAGCGATTATAATACAGCCGTGGAACTATTAACTGCACACTTTGCAGCCCCACAAAGTGCCCTTTTGCAAAGTTTTCTGTTCCGCCAAAGACACCAGTTGCCCGGTGAGTCTGTACAGCAGTATGTAGCCAACTTGCGAGCACTGGCCAGCACATGCAAGTTTGGTCCGTTACAGGACGAAATGATTCGTGACCAGTTAATTGAACACACCAACATCGCCAAAGTGCGTGAGACTTTGCTGCTAGAACCGGATGATTTATCATTGTCCCGTGCAATCACGATTGCTCTACAAATAGAGAGTGCAGCTGCATGTGTGTCGGCTCTGACCAAACAACAAGCATTTACGGCCAGCCCAGCACCTCCCTCTCCCATGCTCCCGTCAACATTACATCCCAGCCAGAGCGACACATCGGGGGAAGCGGACTCCTCAGTTTTGCTACTGAGACGTCAGCAGCAGGCTCGGCCACGCCCACCAGACCGAGCAACACGGCCCTGTGATAACTGTGGGTCTGCATCTCATCTGTCTAGAGCACAGAACTGCCCAGCCCGTGGCCAAACATGCCATCATTGTGGGAAACGCAATCATTTTGCTTCAGTCTGCTGTCTGCTTCAGCTGAGTCAGCACACACAGCCACATCGTCACAGGCACCCACTATTATTCACAATGTCAGCTCTGGCCCAGTCTCATTTAAAGCATGCTCAGTTTGCCTAAATGATGTTTGTATCCCACTCCTTTTGGACACTGGTGCAAGTGTGTCTCTCATGAACATGCACACATACAACAATTTTTTCAGTACCCTACCACTTATGGCACCCTCTGCTTCACTCTGTGGCTATGGCAACTAAAAGATTGACTTAGTAGGTTCCCTACAAGTGACTGTTGGGTATGGCAACAAGATGGTATCCAGCTTTACTTTCCATGTTGCCCGTCGTGGGGCCAACCTAATGGGACTGGATTTGTTTTCAGCACTGGGATTCTCCCTAGTGGACACAAAAGGAACTGCGATCCTGACAGTCTTCACACCTTGGCAGCAGAAGTGGCCATCTTTGTTTGAAGGTTTAGGCTGTCTTACCTCTTTTGCCCATCAACCTCTTATAAACCCTGCTGTTAAATCAGTCATCCAACCACTCCGTCGTATTCCTCTGGCTCTCCATGATGGCGTCTCAGCTGAGCTCAAGCAACTACTGGAGACAGGCATTATTGAACCAGTGGATGCTTCGCCCTGGGTTTCCAACCTAGTCATAGCTAAGAAAAAGTCAGGGGGCCTACGTGTGTGTGTTGACCTACGAGCTGTGAATAAGGCAGTGATCCCTGACAGGTTCCCATTGCCCACCTCAGAAGAGCTAATTTCTCAGTTCCATGGCTCAACCATGTTTTCCAAACTGGATCTCAAACAGGGCTACCTGCAGGTACCTCTCCACCCCAGCAGCAGAAACCTCACGGCCTTCGTGACCCATGCAGGTGTGTTCCGTTATACACGTATGCCGTTTGGACTTAGCTCCGCCCCCAGCTGCTTTCAGAAAATCATGGTATCAGTGCTGGCTGGTATACCAGGTGTGGCCATTTACCTGGATGATATGGTCATTCATGGGCCCACACCTGAGAACCATGATGAACGCCTCAACAGAGTCTATGCAGCCCTAGCCAAACACAAACTTACCCTCAATGCTGCGAAATGTGTTTTTTCTGTATCGACCATTGAGTATGTGGGCTTCCGGCTGTCAGCAGATGGTATAACTTCAGTCTAATGTAGATTCCATACTAGCTATTCCTGAACCCAGCTCATCTGCACAGCTGGCGTCTTTCTTGGGATGACGGGCTATTATCTTCCTCCCACATTACTCTGCTACCACTGCTCCTCTAAGTCGACTGCTGCGAAAGGATGAGCCATGGGTGTGGTCACAGGCATGCTCTGATGCTGTGCGTGCCCTCAAGTTACATCTCACCACAGCTCCAGTGTTGGCTCACTTTGACATCTCCACCGACACATTGGTGACTTGCGATGCATCCGCCACAGCCATAGGAGCAGTGCTGTCACAGACCCAGCAGGGTGTCGAGAAGCCCATTGCTTTTGCATCACGGGCCCTCACCCAGTCTGAGCAGCGATACTCAGTCGGAAAACGCGAGGCACTAGCCTGCATCTGGGCCTGCGAGAGGTGGCACTTGTATCTGTATGCCCATGCTTTCACCCTAAGGACAGATCATCAGGCCCTGACTGCACTACTCTCCACATCTGGGACAGGCCACAGACCATTAAGGCTGCACCGCTGGGCTAACCGTCTTCATCAGTATAATTTTAACCTGAAGTTCACCCCAGGCAGAGATAATGTTGTGGCTGATCTACTTTCCCGATCTGTTTCACCTTACCCTGTTGCACACGCACACACTGACACAGATCAATCTGAACAGGACATTGTCCAGATGTTGCACACTCCCATCCAATCTATTGTGTCTTTGCAAGAACTAAAGGAGGAGTCGGAACTGGACCCAGTCCTTTCTCAGCTCTGTGCCTATATAATGAATGGCTGGCCTCAGCAGGTGCCAGAACAGCTGGCAGCATTCTCAAGAATAAAACACGAGCTGTCCTGCTGGAACAACACTTGTGTGGCCCGTGGCCTCTGTGCAGTCATCCCCAACACTCTGCGAGCACGTGTTTTGACCATGACTAATGAGGGCCACCTGGGTATTGTGAAGTTAAAGCAGCGTTGCAGAGACCAGGTTTGGTGGCCAGGGATAGATAAAGACATTGAGGCCCTGGTGAAGGACTGTGCTGCTTGTCTCTTAAGCGGTAAGACTGGTCAACAGCCCCCCCCCCCCCACCCTTACAACCTCTTGCTTGGCCAGATAAGATGAGCTTCTCTCATGCTTGGTCGTGAGTTTCACCTTCCCCTCGACAGACTCAGCCCTACACCACCTCAGGGACCACTACCGAGGGTCAGGGCCTCTGTTGCACGCCAGCAGAGGAGGATGAAGCAAAGGTTCGACCTCTCAGCACGTGTTAAGACCCATGACATAAAAGCTACCGATTGGGTCAGGGTTCGCAGGCCACACAGAGCCAACAAACTCACCTCATATTGGTCTTCCCCTCTCCAAGTTAATCACAGGCTGGGCCCAGCCACATTCCTACTGAATAACGGCACTCGATAGCATGCAAGCCGCCTCCGTAAAGTGCTGCCCCCAACACAAACAACAGGCGTCACATCTCAAGCCCCATCTCCAGTCTGTCAGGACCCTCCAGAGTTCCAAATGTCACTTCAGGCAGTCCCTACGCAGGCCTCGGATATGTCCATCAGTCTGCCTTCTGACACTGCTACCTATAAATCACAGGCCACCCAGTCTCAGCCCTGTGTCTCTCCCCAGCCTGTTCGCATTCGTTCTCGCCCAGGACGTTTTCAGGACTTTGTGTCAACATTTAATGCCTAGGTCCTGTAGGAGGGGGGAAAATGTTATGTTCGCACATGCCTTGTTTATTAAGGATCGATTGTTCTGAGATCATTATGTTATGTCTGACTGATCAATGTTCTTTTTGTCGATGTGCGGGTCTGGGAGACGAGAGAGTAAAAAGTGAAGGAGTTGTTAGACACACTGTGTTGGCGTGATTTTTTAAGATATAACAATACCATCATTTAACATTAGCTCTGATATTCTTGTGAGGCTTACATAAATATAACAACCAAAATGTCACTGAATGCATTTAAAAACACTTTCTTTTTTTCTGCTTCCTTAGCCAGAAGACTTTGAGGCTGTTCATTCCCACACCTTCAAGGCGAAGTCCTTTAAAAAAGCAAAGAGTTGTGCAGTATGCAAGCAGGCTCTGACGAAGGAGGGCCTGGTCTGCAAAGGTCAGTAATGCCATCACAATGGAGATTTTATTAATATTTTGGTAATATACTTGGCTTCAGCACCACACTTATGTTGGATAGTTCATTGTCTCTGCTTATTTAAGTGATATTTAAATCAAAATATTTTAATAAAATGTAAAAAAAATAAGTGCTCATTTTATGATAACATTTGCACAGATCAGTCATGCAAATATAAGACATATTTTGGCAAAATTGTTATAATGTGCCTGCTTTTTTATCCTAACTAGGAACTAGTAGCAAAGAAAGACCTTTCTGAATTGTTGATATTCAAGTTTAATGTACTGTAGAGTAGGTTGCTTGACCAAGACACCACAGATCTAACTTACCAGCCATCAGTTAATCCTTTGTTACATTCATTATCACACTGTCCTTGCCAGTTTCCTTTTTTTCTATTAAATGACAACCTATGTGTTGCAGTGAAGTTTATGTATCTCTGTGTATTATTAAAATTTGTCAATTAGACACAACAGTACCATTTGTAATTGTACTGTGTAAAAGTAGTTTTCCTGCATTTTGATGTTTTATTGGATAATTGTTTGTTTGTTTGTTTTTTCAAATAAATAATACCAAATCTCTAAAAAGGAGGACCAAATGCAGTTGGTAAAGCAAAAAATATGCTGGACATCATGTGTCAGACAGGTGTCTTTGAAACATGAAGGAAAACATGTGTAGGGCTACTCTACATACATTAAGTGCTTAAAATGTATTGTTCACCCCGCAATTAAACTTTACTCACCATGTGGTATACAAAAGAATATATTCTGAAGAATGTTGAAAACTGGTAGCCATGAACTTCCATGGTAGGAAATATATATACTAAGTTGAATGGCTACCAGTTTCCTGAATTTTCAAAAAATCTTCTTTTGTGTTCAAAGCAACAAAGTAGCTCAAATAAAATTGTAACAAGTTGATTGTGAGTACATTATGACATCATTTTAAATCCTTGGGTGAACTATGCCTTTAAAATGGACATAGGACAGAGCTTTGAGGACATCAAAACATCAGGACATATC
Organism: Danio jaintianensis; assembly: GCA_903798115.1. Classification (NCBI taxonomy): domain Eukaryota; kingdom Metazoa; phylum Chordata; class Actinopteri; order Cypriniformes; family Danionidae; genus Danio; species Danio jaintianensis. The sequence goes on from CAIGQV010000919.1 coordinate 2,308,029, forward strand.
TAACGTATTTATGTACAACATGGATGTAATTATTGAAACATTAGGGGCCCTATCATACACATTGTTTAAATAGCATGCATTTGTGCCCATTTGTGGACTCATGGGCATGCTGGTCTGAAAATGAGGTGTGTTAAGGTACATTGTTGGCATTTTTGAGGCAACTGAAATAGACCACACAATTGACCAACTAAAAGCTGGTTTAGTCAATGGTAGAGGGATTTTATAATTTTTATGTTTAGATGTGACCACCTGTAGGATTTTAGAGATGCATGCATCACTATTTGAGGCACAGGATTAGAAAGTTATTGTTCATTTATTTGTTTGTTGGAAATTAAAACTGCATATAAGTAGTTTTGAAACAAACCTTTGCACTTAACAATATATTACAAAATTAAATATGTAATGGATGTCTTCATTGGAGTGCGTCCACCACAGTTTCTCAAATGCATGGTTGAATGGAAGAGGCTTGTTCTGTAGATGGTCTTTAACCGACATGTGCAGATGGTCTTTAGCTGTTTTCTCACTAGTGAAGCGTTCAGTTTTTCTGCTTACAAAGTCCGCCATGTAAATAGCGAATGCGCCATGGCAACTGATTCTTAAAGGGAATGAGAGATGAGACTCTGATTGGTTTAATGCATGTTATGCCCACAACACACCTAGTACTCATTAGGAGAATATGCACAACCCTTTAAGAGCATGTGCCTGGCGCACAAACTGTTTTCCCTGTCCTTAAAATAGTAAAAGTGGATTCGAACATGCACTTAATACTTTTGTGCCATCAGCTTTAGATTTTTTATATATCTTTTATATATACTGTAAGCTATAAATATAAACAATTAATGTAAAATAATGCAATATTATATGTAAAAACAAAACTTACTCACTTTCCTTTAGTTTATTTCCTGATCAGGGGTTGCCAAAGCTGAATACACCAACCACAAACAAAACTATTATATAGTAAGCTAGGGGATACTTTAAAAAAAGTCAACACGGGTGCCTTGTCAGATTCTTAACATCATCGTGGCCACTGCACATGCATCTGTTTAAACAAGTTTCGGTTAAGAACAGACCCACAAAACAGACAGATGATCTCATTTGATACAATAAAATAATTAAATAAATAAATAAATAAATACAATAAATTTGGTAAAATAATCAGCCTTGATGTTACCATAGTTCAAAGTATGCTCCCTGTGCAAGCAGGTGGTCACGTTGGTTATAGTGATGGAAATACAACTGACACTCCACCACTTAAGTTGAAATGATTGCCATTTGACAAGGCAACTTCTCAATCTGTTAATATATTTTTGACAACTGAAGTATGATTATCTTTGATGCTTGTATTTCAGAGCACACCACAGCTCTGCAGTTCAAGCAGGTGTTCACATTGGTTATATTGTCCGAAGTTATCAATTTTTTGAGTGTAATATTATGGCTCCTGCTGTAGCCAAGGTACAGCAGCAAAATTCATTGAATGGCATGGAAAAACTGGTTGCCAGGCAACACATCTTACACGTATGCTCTACCACTATGGCTCAGCACAGTTGTCTAGATGTGCCTGGATGTGCCTGGCTATGAAGGGTTTGTAGTTGAACCACACTGTACCAGGCTCATGTGGAAATTCAAATGGAACTCCACCACTTAAGTTGAAATGCATCTACTCCAAAAGGCATATACTCAATCTGTTAAAATATTTTTGTTTGACAACTGAAGTATGAATATTCTGCATTTATGTATTTCAGAGCACATCACAACTCCTGCATTCACACCTGAAAGTAGATATTTATGTTTGCTGTGTGAGCTTGTCAGTGAAATGAGCCATGACCAATCAGTGCAAAGCTCATCTTTAATATTTATGACACTTCCAGATAAGGTAAAAACAGACCATTTCAGTCTAAGGGTAAATCCTAGGGTTGTAAATCGACATGTAAAATTTATTTTACTTACCAATGCCATATATCTTGCATGTAGATATCAGAGAACAATTTAACACAATCTACCAATGCATTCTATTGCACCTTTAACAAATGTAGTATGGGACAAGATTAATATATAAACAGCAAAAGGCCACTTCTCTCATCCCTGCATAGCAAAACACATGAAAAAAATTTGCACAGCTAAAAGTGACACTTTTTAATTGGCTAATCACATTATACTTTATAATATAAACCTTAACAAAGTGATAAGTTTATGCAGTGATTAAGTTACAAAGTTACATAAAATTTTAATATACCAGTCAACCAGCTACATACAGATACTATAGAAATAAGTGAGAAGTGACATAAATATAGATGTTTGTTTGCTTAATTTTTTTTCCCCCTGGCTGATTAAAAAGTGTTTGATTCAATGTTCATGTTGTCTTTGTTCAGTTAATCACACAGACTTCTACATTTGGTGACCCCAAAGCTCTTGGACATTTTCAGAGATTTTCATTTTTTTGATTTGACAATACGAACGTGGTTGCTCTTGTAGTTAACATCCAACCTTTCTTCTGAAGAACTACTGTCCTGCCAGCAATTGTGGAGTAACTATGAACAGCCTGATTATTTGGTTCGAGTGTGTTTGACCTAGGTTTGAGCTGAAATCATTTAGCTCTATAGCATTAAACCTGTTAAAGGCACCCCAAAGTGGAAAGAATCAAAGAATCTAGTGATGCAGCTGATTATACTGGTGCAGAGAAACTCCTCCTGACACAGGCCCAAAATGACTTGGTCCACTGGAAGTCAGGGACTTAAAGGTCAGACAGTCAATTCCAACTGACAGTCAACTGGCCTGTCTTGCGCCAGATGAGACTACAGGTCTCAGTGTGTAGAGATGATTATGTTGGGCTGGTAGCTTAGATCTGCAAGCTGTCCACCCAATTGGACCCTGGTCATCCAATTAAATATCAGTTGATTAAGGAGTAATGGTAGAGTATTTGGAAATAGATTGCAGCCCTGCTGTGCCTTCTACATACAATGGAGCTGTTGTATCTACATACAACAATAAGCTTGTGAAAGGCTTTGAGAGTGCGTGTATCCTGTCTGCTTTGTCACCTTACACTGAAAACCAAACCATGTTTTTATTCACTCTCAGCCTACCAATCACACCAAGCGAGATGCTTATTTTAAATGTCTGTCTATTACAAAATCATCCTAGAGGACCATTCCTGAATTGTCTACTTGTCCTGTGTCACCCAACAATGGATTTTTTTTTTCTATATCAGCCAAGGAGGCTGTTTTTGAACTGTTTACTTGTCCTGGCCAGGACGGCCAACATTTCCCAGTTTATTGACTCCATCATTGCTTCCACTCAAATTTTAGCTTCTTCTGTACTGACTTTGCCTCATGGCCTGGATCCACATTGGACTTCATTTTCACCAGCTCTTCCCTGGCTTCCCTGACCCATTTGCATTGCCTCAAACCTTAAACCTACTCACTCCACCATGGGGTATTATCCTTACAGCTCTACAAGGCTTCTCTATCTTTTCTGGCTCCACCTTGGTCAGTTGTCACTCTAACTTCACAATAAACTTAGTTTAGTCCACTGTCTCCCTGATTCTGCCTGGCAAGATTACACCATGGTTTCTCCCTCCCTTTACTCTGCCTTGGGCCTACGCACTGACCCCTCTATTGAAAATTCTGCCCTGCTTCCTGCACCATTTTATTTCTTGCTCCCTACCAAAACCCCCTCTCATTCTCCCCTGTTTGATTATTATCTAGCTTGTTTCTGTGGCTATTCATTGGTTGATTTTCTATTGAACCTGTGCTTGATTTTATTGATTTGTTTGCCTTAGTTTGATGTCATTAATTGTGTGTTCATTGCATTCCTTTCCTTCCATTGATTGTGTGCTCTGAATTTATTTGTGTTGGTTTGCTTTTCATCTGTTCTTAGTTTGTTTAAAAAAGAAGAGACTATGAATGCTGCATTTAGATTTTATATTTCATCTTTGATGTAGAACACTTTAAATAGTATATATATATAT
>CAIGQV010000919.1:2314439-2331647 GCA_903798115.1 Danio jaintianensis
AGGCTCCACTCCCCCGAGTGCCCCCGAGGTCATATCCCTCGAGGCTCCACTCCCCCGAGTGCCCCCGAGGCCCTACTTCTGCACAAGTCTGCCACCGTCCCTCCCAAGCCATTAGCAATCCTGCACTCTCTTGCTCCTTCCTGCGGTAGATCCTCCGCATCTCCTTTCTCTCCTTCCAGCGTCGAGTTTCTCCGCATCTCTTCCCTTTCTTCCAGCGTGAATGATTCCGCTCTTTTCTCCAAACCCCCCACCTCTAACCCCTACCCCCTTTACAGCGTCGATTTATTCCGCTACTTTTTTCCTTCAGCGTTGAGCATTCCGCTACTCTCCTGTCTCTTAGCGTTGAGTTCTTCCGCTACTCTTGTCTTTCTTCCACATAAGCCATCACTCCCCAAGCTCTGACTCCCCCGGAGTCTCCCCGAGCTAAGACTCCCCAGGAGTCCCGCCCAGCCCACCTCCCACAGGAGTCTTCACCGCCCCCTCCCCGTCCCAGACTCCCGTAGGAGGCCAAGTATTAGCTCTCACTCACACGGAGTAGCCGCAGAGCGCCGACTCCCCCGGAGTCAATCACCAACCCAACACGCCCAGGCCTTTATACCCTCCTAGCGTTGAGTTCCTCCGCATCTCCTGTTCCCATTTCTTAAGCGTCGAGTTTCTCCGCATCTCTTTCCTTCCTTCTAGCACCAAACGCTCTTGCTTTCCTCCACCCCCCCCATCCCCCTTCTTCCCACCTCTAAAACCCCACCCCCCTTCTAGCGTCGATTTACTCCGCTACTTTTCTTTTCCAGCGTCGATTTATTCCGCTACCTTCCTCTTCCTAGCGTCGAATTCATTCCGCTACTCTTTCTTTCTTCGCATAAGCCATCACTCCCCAAACTCGGACTCCCACGGAGTCTCCCCGAGTTTTACTCCCTTCGGAGTTACGCCCCCCCCCTGCCCCACTTCACCCCCTCTCCTGCAGGAGCACTCATCAACCAAAACCTACCCCGACTCCTGCAGGAGCCCCCCTCCCAGAGTCTGACTCTCAAGGAATCATCCAGCCCCTTCCAAGCCCATACTCAGACTCTCCAAGAACCTGTGCCCAAAACCGCTCCCGCAGGAGCCTCTCTTCTCTCCATCAATATTTATACCCAGCAGCCGGGTAAAGCATTGATTTTGCCTTTTGGGGGGTTTCTTCAATACGCGGCTGCTGTCCCGAGCTAAGCATTTTGGGGAGTTCTCGAGACCTACCTGAACTCAAGCTCCCCTCTCGCCCTGCAACGGGAGGGAGCCCCGGGCTCGAGGATCTTATGAGCTCAGGGCTCTCTCCCGGGACAGCATGCCAAACACACTTTATAATCAATCATCATTTCCACCAATCAGAGGATTCCTAAATCGCTATAAATAACCAGAGCATATTCTTCAGTCACATTAATTCTCAAGGGCAGCACGGAAGCTCAGTGGCTAGCAATGTTGCCTCACAGCAAGAGTGTGACTCGCCCAAGCCTTCATCTTGCCAAGTTGACATTCCTGTGTGGAGTTTGCATGTTCTCCCCGTGTTGCGTGGGTTTTCCCCGGGCTCTCCGGTTTCCTCCCACAGTCCAAAAAACATGTAACACAAGTTAATTGACCAAACAAAATTGACACCATAGACGATCAATTATCCAGCTATCCAATTCATATCTTTTACATCCAATCTACTTTCACCAAGTAGGGGAGTTCTCGAGACCTACCTGAACTCAAGCTCCCCTCTCGCCCTGCAACGGGAGGGAGCCCCGGGCTCGAGGACCTTATGAGCTCAGGGCTCTCTCCCGGGACAGCATGCCAAACACGCTTTATAATCAATCATTAGCTAAGGGCGAACTCTTGAACCACAATACGTAGTTACATCCCCAAATACCAGTTAAAACTGTTTTGTGCCAAAATTAAGCCCTATGTTAACAGTATCCAGAAGCACCGTCGACTTTTCTGGGCTCGGAGCCATCTGGGATGGACTCTATCACACAATGGAAACGTGTACTGTGATCTGATGAATCAGTATTTCAGGTAGTTTTTTGTGAGAAATAGACACTGTGTGCACTGGACCAAAGAAGAAAAGAATCATCCAGAACAAGTCAAACAAGTTGAACTTCTGTGATGGCACGTTTAATGCTGAAAAGTTAATTTGTTGGAGATTTTGGAGCACAATATGCTGCCTTCTTTTTCAGGGACGCCCATGCATATTTTAACAAGACAATGCAAAATCTCATTCTGCACACATTACAAAGTCCTGGCAGCGGAGGAAGAGGATACAGGTACTTGATTGGCCTGCCTGCAGTCCCAACCAGTCTCCAATAGAAAATGTGTGATGCATTTTGAAGTGCAAAATGCGACAACGAAGACCCCATACTGTTGCTCACCTTAAGACTTGTTTGGAGGAAGAATGGGACAAAATTACACCTGAAACACTTCATCACTTGGTGTCCTCAGTCCCTAAATGTCTTTTAAGTGTTGTGAAAAGGAATGGCAACATTACAAAGTGGTAAATGCTTTACTATTCCAACTTTTTTAAAAATGTGTTGCAAATGCGTTTTTTTGTTTTGTTTTGTTGTCTTGTCTGGACAGAAAAATTCATAGAATTCCTGTTCTTCCTGCAAGAATGTGCACGGTTTAGAAAAGAACTATAGTCCCTTGAGCCATGACGACTCATTGAGCTTGGATGCTGTGACTCCCCTGGAGGCATGATCAGCTGGATTTAACTCAGTCGGAACTTAAACCCATTGCTCTGACTTTGAAAATTCTTCAATTGGTTGAACCCTGTTATGCACATACACATAAAAACGCTTTGTCTCATTGTGTATGTACCCTAAAACTACCTTGCTATAGCAATAGAACTTTATGGCGTCCACTCTGAGATCTATCTCTTGACGAATCAAGTCAGCAATTTCCACAGTCAATACCGCAGCACGGAGGTCCAGATGCGGAATTGCTGGTTTGTGATGTGGTGCTAGTTTGGCTTTACCTAAGACAAATCCGACATTAGTATTTCCATCACTGTCAGTGGTCCGGAGATAAGCCACTGCACTGATTGCTTTAGTGGAGGCATCAGAAAATACAAAGTTTTGCCTCAGAAAGGGAAACTGCATAATAGGTTCGAGGCATGTGCAGAAGCTTCAGGTCCTGCAAGGAGTCTTGCCATGTTTCCCATTCTTTCCTTTTTTCCAGGTGTAGTTTGGGAGTTCTTGTAGTACCTTGTATGGTGACTGGAGAGACCATGCCGAGTGGATCAAATATGCTGTTCACTGTGGACAGCACACCACGTTTTTGGAATGGTTTATTGATTGACGACACATCATAGGTAAAGGTGTCTCCTGCTATCTCCCAACACAACCCAAGAGTCCTCTGTATAAGAGGAACTGCACCACTAAGGTCTAAATTCTTTATTGTCTTGACATGTTCCTCTGGAGAAAAGGCTTACATGACAACTGTGCTGTTGAAGGCAATTTTATGCCTTCAATTTTATCAAAGGTTCAAATCCGCTGACGATGCTCATGTTTTTTAGAGAAGACTGATTGCCTGATCATTGGTAGGTAGAAACACAAGCCCATCGTCTACATAGAAATGTTTCAGTTCTATGAACTGCCTTGTATCTGAGCCATGTATATTTTCACCCTCGTAAGCGGCTCGTCTTAGCCCATAAATGGCAATTGCCGAAGAAGGGCTATTACCAAAGACATGTACCGTCATGGGGTAATCAATGACAACCTTTGTAGGGTCACTCTCTCTGAATCAGAGTAACCTAAGGAAATTCGGATGGTCCTCCCTGACCTTGAAACAATAAAACATTTGTTGGATGTCAACTTTGATGGCTATGAGTTCCTTTCGGAATCGAAGAAGGACTCCCAGCAAAGTTATTGTTCAGATCAGGGCCCATAAACAAGACATTGTTAAGGGAGATGTTGTGATGTTCGTCGCTAGAGTCGAAAACTAGGACAAAATCCTTAGGCTCCCCGCTGTAGGGAGATTGCTCTTCTAGGCACATATAACTGGTGCAGGGTGTAAAGTAAGTGGTGCGGCCATTCTCTAATATCTGGGTTTTGAAAGTGCTCACACTTGGTATGTGGGTGCTTCCCAATCATACCTCCCCAACTATAACCCATCCCAAGTCAGATTTTTGAGCAAAGGGGGAATTATGTGGGCCATTAATTTGCTGTCTGACCTTATGCACTCTAATAATGTCTCTACCCCGTAAGAGAAGTATCTTGGCATTGGGGTCAAGTTTGGGAATTTGGCATGCAATTGACTTGAAGTGCAAGTGATTCAAGGCTATGCTTGGAGTAGGTATTTCAGATCAGAGTGGTGGTAGGGCAAAAGAAATCCCTCCTGCAGCTGGTGATATCACAAAGCCTTCAGCTTTCCTTGCATACATATTCGTAACTCTAGCACATGTCCGAAGGAAATAAGAGGAAGGTTTGCTGTCGATGCCAAACAACTCAAAGAAATTAGCTTTCTAATTTCTGTCACTGCTGACAGCGATTAGCCATTAGTGCTATATAAGCTGCCAGCTGAGAAGCGAGCACTAGAATTTGCCTGCTGAAGAGCGGATCACTCAGCTAACAGCTGGACACTCAGGTGCTGTGGCAATGGAGACACATGTCTCCGTTCCCTATTCGGGAAACGTGGGTTACGGACGTAACCAGGACGTTCACCTTTATATGGGAACTCCAACGTGTGTCTGGAACCAGACATATGGGAGAGTGTATGGAAAACGCCACAACAGCTAAGCCCGTCACGCTCCTGATGTGAAGTTTGCCAAGCATAGCGCACAAGCATCACCAAGAGCGCAACCTTCCTTCCAACGTCCCCTAGGCCTTTAAATTACCATTACATGGGAACAATTAGAAATTTTGATTGGGGTCGTAAAGTGCTTTTACCTAGCTATTATAGTCTAGGGATTTTAGAAATATGACAGTACGTTGGGAAAGCGTGCCAGTCCCTGTAAGGGGGAGGACGCCGCGGAGACCACCTGCTTCCCAAGAGGGGAGACTTGATGGCATTAAGAACATATGAACTAGCCCTATGGAAGGGGAGTACTACATATGATAAGCTGGTTAGCGGGTAGGGAAGACACGGGTCCGCCTGGTCAGGGGGAACACTCCGTGGCTGAAATAGGCATATGGGATCACCATCGGGGACCGCGCATAGCTGGCACCGAACCTTAGCATGTGGGTAGACCAAGAGTGGGCATACCAGACATCACACTGAGCCAGGCACCCGGCTCCTCTGCTGAGTCGGGTGCTGGGGGCCTCGGAGGAATTCTCTAGGGTTCGCCAAGCGGGAAACTTACTAGCAGAAAAACGTATCTCCGGGTAAATTTCTTCCCGATTGACCAGAGTAACCCAGTAATTGGGAGGAAACCTACTCCACTCAAGAATTAAAAAATCTTGTGAATGTGTTATGTGTCGCTCAGCCCGCAACTCTTTTTTTTTTTTTTAAGTGTGCTCTCTCTCCCGGGGAACACAGCTCGCCCTGGCACATGAAGCGAGGGCGATGGCATAACTATAAAATGGACCAACCTCTGCTTTGATACGGCACTTCCCTTCTGCTGATCATAACAAAAAAGAGCTGCAGTGCGCGGACATAGCAATGAAAGGGCTGGGTCTGCCTCCACCGCAGACAGCACTTGCAGGCTCACTACCACTTTTAATATTAAAAGGGGTGGTAGTAACCTTGGCACAAGCTGAACCGGGGTCTCAGGTAAATGTGAGAGCAGGCCGGTCCGAATTCCTGGCACGATTCACTGACCGAAAATTCCACCGGAATCCTAACCCTCCTGAATGATACCAACGCGATCGGCAGAGCTGCCTTCATGGACAGAAAACTTATAGATACTGAGTCGAGTGGCTCAACGGACCTAACCATAACCGCTGGGCTAGAGAGATCTCGAGAGGGCAAGAGAGGGGGGTGGGGGGGGGGGTGGAATTAACCATCTCGCGCCACGCGCCTCTGAGGAACCGGCTGATGAGGTTATGCTTTCCCAGAGAGTGGGGATGGCAGCACGCCAAACCTTCAGTGTGGAGGGTGACAGCCTGCGCTCCAGTTATCCTGAAGGAAAAAAACACAACACTAATCTGACATGTCCGAGGTTCTTCTCAGAGAGAAGAGCTCCACACAACGAATAGACTCCACTACAGGGCATAGGGTGCTCTAGCCTGAGTGACGGTGTTAACCATCTACTGATAGGTCACCTAAGTCCACCGCGCTCTGTCTAGAAACCCTCCATGGGGGTTCCAGAACGCTGCACGGGTGCCAGAGGGTGCCCGTCCCAGAAAAAGGAGTGCTTCTTCTGGGGAATTTGTCAGGAAGGGCCATCACGAGGAGTATGAGTCCGGAACCTCTGGTCCGGTTGGGCCAAGGAGGCGCAATGAGCGAGACCCGCTCCTCGTCTCCCCGACCTTGCACAGAGTCTGTGCGCACAGGCTCACTGGGGAAAAACACATATTGCGTAAACCCGGGGCCAGCTGAGAGCCAGCGCATCCGTGCAGAGCAGGGAAAGCAGCTGGCGAAGGGCTGCTAGGGAGAAGCGGCAGGATGACCTGGGCCTCTCTGAAGTGTGCCCATAACAGTTGGATTGTGCCGGGGTGGAGTCTCCGTTCTCCCGGAAACGTAACTGTCGTGAGAGCATGTAAGCTGGCACGGTACGAGATATGAACGGTGCGCAGCTATTAAGCCGCATGACTCCGGAGGAGCAGATGGCGAGCGAGCTGAGACATGCTGCGGTAGCGCACATCAGCCAAACGGTTGATGTGCGCTATCGCAGCCGTGCTGGCCATCCCAACCAACACGTGTGTGGTAGGAACCGGCGGAGAGTGAGAAACACTGCCAACAACTCCAGGCAATTGAATGCCAACGCAACCGAAGTCCGATTTATGAACCTGCAGCTGCATGCTTGATACACACAGCCCACCAGCCCATACTGGAAGCATCTGTCAGAATGACAGCACGACTGGACACTTGTTCTAAAGGCACCCAGGCAAGGGCAAGATCAACCATCGCGAAACCAGCGCTGAAGTGGTCTCATATGAACAATTGAGTGGCATGATAGAGGCTACAAATGTCATATGCCCCAGGAGCCTCTGAAAAACTTCAGTGAGACCACTATAACTGCCGAATGAAACGGACAGGGCAGCACTAGCCCGCCGCGCTAAAAGTGCACTGTGATGGAGATCCGGTCCAGCTCCAACCTGAGATGAGAGAAGCTCTGCCCGGGGGAGAGCTTGCTCATTCTCGGTTGACCCGAAACCCCAACAGGCCGAGGTGCCAGAGCACCAGGTCCCTATGCATAATCGACTAATTCAAAGGTCTGAAAAAATTTACCCAGTCAATGAATAATCATAAATACAGATGCGCGTGCGCCAAAGAGGCACAGGGCATCCTCCATGTATGGAACAGGGAGAGCCCGAAGGGGAGGACCATTTACTGCCATGCTCGGGCCCCGTCGCACACTGGTAAAAACACAGTTATTAAGAGGGAGAGAGCGAGACATGGAGTGAGCATCCTTCAGGTCTATAGCTGCAACCAATCCCGCGGACGGACGCACTGGGGGATGCGTTTATGCATGAGCATTCTGAACAGATGACAGATCAAAACGCGCAGATAGGATTGGTATAACCCACCGCTCTCTGGGTACGATGAAGTGGGGGCGTAAACCCACTCTTCATCTCAGCTGGAGGGACCGGCTCGATTGTATCCTTCGCCAGGAGGATAACAATCTTCTCACGCGAGACAGGGGTAGCATAGCGATGATCGCTTAAATACACACCTGTGAACTCGGGAGGCCAACAGCACGTTGAAACGCATAGCCGAGTCTGACCGTTCGTGTGAGCTACTACGACGGGCTGAGCAGCACTAACCAGGCTGACAGAGTCCGAACGAGCAGCATCACCGGAACGATCGCTGACATACCCGCGGAGGGGCAGCTTCGGGATGGGGAGTGCTTGGTGCGTTCCAGTGGAACGGGCTGTGACTGCGGAGCATTTTGGAGCCGCGGGAAGAGCGCTCTTGTCGAGGAACAGCCAGCGCGGACGGGTCCGGTGGGGGAGCAGTTTTCCGAGCCCACCAGAAGATGACCTGCTTCATCGCGCATGGCTGATCTCTCACCACCGAGAACTCCTGTGTAAAGTCGCCGACGATGTCGCCGAGTAGGTCTGCCTGGGATATGGGCACACCAGGAAATCATACTTTGTCAGCGCGGCGCATATCTGCCAGGGTAAGCCAAGGGTGGCATTTCCGGACCACTGTGTGGCCATCGTCCTCCCCAGGGCACGGGCGGCCGACTTGAAGGTCATAAGAGCATAGTCGACCACCGTGCATAAGCATAACACTCAATCAACTTATCCCAGGCTTTCCTAAGAGCCATCTGTGAATTATTCACATGCATAAGATGTATCCTGCTTACATACTGGCCTGATTCCTTTCTTAGACACTTAGTTAAAAGGTCCAACTCCTCACTAGGTGATATGTCCATATCTTTTGTAGCACTAAGAAATGAGGACTGCCATGCTCTAAAACTTTCAGGTTTGTCATTGAACTGACAGAGCCCTGTAGTAACTAACTCGCAGCGTGCCAGAAACTTAACAAACTGTGTCTTGGTAGGGACTTTGATCGATTCAACCTGAGAAGCATAGTTCAGAGGAACATAAGATGGAGCTGTAGCATTCAAACTGTTGTAACCACTGAACTGAGGATGTGACCACCGTTGGTTTCCAATATCTGGGGAGTCAGGACTTAATTTGAGTGGTGAAAAGTAGGAATCAGACAAGGCTTTATCAAGGATTGCTTTAGCTGCCTTCTCTACTTGCTCAATTTTTATCCTGGCTTCTTTTTCAGCAAAGGATGCACGAACACACACCGCTTCTGCCCTGGCACGGCTCTTGCTGATGCAGTAGCCTTTGATACTGATGTGTGACTGCTGCCAGCACTTATCTGAGAAGCTTTATTATCGTCCTTATGTTCATGCATGGTGCTTGTTCATGTCTTGCACATAATCAACGTTCTAATTCTCCAACCAAAGTGCTTTTTCATTGTACTGTCCTCCAATTAGTGTTTTTAACCAAGATTAGACAGCCAGCTAAACACCTGTCATAAATTACATGAGAGTCAGGAAATAGCCTTCTAGCTCTGTTTAATAGAGACTCTTGTCAAATGTAGACATGAGCAAAGGAGTGAAACTGAAATTAAATACAAAAAAAATACATTTAGATGAAACTGTAGCATGTACAGCAACAAACATAACTTAATTACAATCAAATAAAATGTTTGAGTCAACAATCAATTATAAATTAACAATTAACAAGTTCCACTGGGCAGAACAAAACATCTGTCCTTTTTCACCACAAAGAAGTAACTGAAAGCAGCAGTGGAAGTGAATGGATGAATATACCCTTGACCCAGAGCTTCTTTAACATACTGGTCTATAGCCTTCTGTTCTGAGATGGTAAGATAATAGATTTTACCTCTGGGCACAGGTTCATCAGGAAAAAGGTCAATAGCACAGTACTATGGTCTGTGAGTTAGAAGTTTAGAGGCTTGTTTCAGGCAGAAGAAGTCACTAAAGTGGGAGTACTCCTTGGGGATGTCGACTGAAAGGCTCTCATGGGGACTTTCTATGTGGTGATGATGAAGTGAAATTCAAGGGGATCATTGGAGCCAGAGACATGGACTCAGGTAGGTCTGGGAAACATCCAGGAAAACAACCATTACCCCACTTCAGGACTTCACCAGATGACCAGCAGATGGAGGAATTATGGGAAAGGAGCCAGGGGCACCCTAAAATGATCCCAGCTGGGAGTTGTATGGAGTTGTCTGATTTTTAATTAAACGGGTCCAATGCCATGGCAGACATGTCATCACCCTAAAGGACTTCCAGTTATGGACTGAATCTGGTAGAGGTATCATTGAGCCTGTTCTTGACCTAAATTTGGTTGCATAGATCTGCAGAGATGAAGTTGTCCACTGACCCAGAGTCGAGGAGAGCATGGACTGAAACACAGTGTTGAGATGTAATTTAATCTCACAAAGAGTTTGAAGACATCATAATGTTGCAGAAGCACAGAACAATACACACTCTCGATCTTCATAAATACCAAACCCACTGTTGTCTCTTCGGGAGACGATTCAACTCCCACTTTATTGGGGAGAATACAGCTGTCATCACTGCATCCGATGCCTTCCCCGATGTTCACTGGATATTTATCTACTGACCCAACAGCCATCCCAGGAGGAGGCAATTGTCAGTAAATCATTTGCTTGAGTGCAGCAATTTGATTCTCAGTGAGTCTAATTGTTTGCTTAAGGGCTGTGAATCAACTCTTATTTTGGGGGACGAGAACAGCTGTCATCTCTACTTCTGGTGTTTGTTCTTCCTTGATGATTACTGACCAGGCTGGGGCAAGCAATTCCCAATGAATTGATTTCAGTGAGCTGAATTGTTTGCTCAAGGACAGCAATTCAGTTCCTTTAATAAGACCAGAGGGCAGACTCGAGAGGCTGGTTCCCTTAGTATTTCATCTGGCAGCATGCAAAATAATTTTTTTACATTTACATTACATTACATTTTAATTTACTCATATAGCAGACGATTTCACTTTTGAGGATAAAAGAAGCACTTCATATAATCAGAGAGTAGCAGTATATAAAGGCTATGACAAGTCTGATATTTTTTTTCTCCCTCTAAGCATATAGAGATGAAAGAGTTCTAGAGATGGTTTGACCTTAGCTGTATGAAGCTCACTCAGAAAAATTCAGTGTTAATAAGATAGTGTTCGGTGCATACAGAGAGGACAGGTGATTTGTCAAGCCCACTCACCTGCGTGGAGCACACTCAGAATTGCACAATGTATTGCAAGAAGTATGGGGTGATAATGAGTAGGTGTCAGTTGCATATGGAGAGGAAAAGTGTGTGTCAACTATAGGTTTGTTAAGCCCACTCACCTGCATGAAACACACTAAGAATTTTTTTATGTTTTTCAGAAACATGGAGTGTTTAAAAAAAAAAAAAACTGGTGCAGAAGAGAGTAGAGAGTGTGTCCTACAAGTGGTTTGTCAAGCCAGCCAGCAGTTGTTTTGTAAGCTAATAGCAGTCTGATTCAGGCTAGCACCATCACCCTGCACCTTCACAAAAACAGTAAATGCTGCTTGTGTATCGACTATTGGCACACTAAGACTTGCAAGATGTTTTCACAGAAACGATGAGGCTAAATGCAATGAAAAATGTTCTTCTCCTAGCTCAGAGAACAACCGTTCTAGGTGTAATCTGGGACTTGACTATGATGCCGGTTTGACTTTTTTCCTGAATGTATTGATCTTGGCAATGAAAACAATGTCAAGCTTGGTCACTTCATCACTTTGAAGCAGTTCCAAAGACTACTGGGTTTGATTGCAGGACCAACCAATGTGATTGCTTTTGGTCTGTTCTAAATGAGACCCATCCAGTGGTGTCTCTGGACCAGGGGGTTCTCCCAGAGGGGAAACCCTTTTAATGTGATCAAGGTGTCTCACCTGTGCCTGCGAGCCCTATACATGTTGAAAAAAGCCATGTTCCCTGTCTTACGGCCCAGAGCTGGGAGTGGAAAACCCTGACAAATACTTACACATGATGAGAGGGGGCAGTCCTCAGCAAATGCTTTCCCCAGGGATCATTATCTCTCATGGCACATCAACTGTTGGTAGTTTTGGAGGTGTTTAGAGGATTGAAACACTTCCTTCCACTTCTAAGGGACCATCATGTGCTTGTCCAATCAGACAACACACTGGTGATCACTTACATCAGCATCCAGGGGAGTTTGATGTTTACAGCCACTGTGAAATCTGGCCCACCATATCCTCCTGTCGAACAGCTCAAAAAAAAAAAAAAAAACAGCTCTTCCTGAGAGCAGTCTACATTCCAACCTACCTAAATCAGGGAGCAGACATTCTGTAGAGGCATGGGCTGAGGCATGGGAAATGATGACTCTAGTCAGAAGTGGTGAAACTAATTTGGAGGGAATTTGGCAGAGCAAAAATGGATCTGTTTGCACCACTGTCAATACTGTATGTACTATATGCAGGGGTGTGTCCGATATTGGTTGTCCTGAAATGGGTTGATTCTTTCCTTAATGGTGCAGAGACCATCAAACAGACCCAATCCACTGCCCAGTAGTGTTGGTTCAGTGTTGGAGTGCCTGCAGGAACGGTTCTCTGCTGAGTACACTCTGAAGGTGTATGTAGTGGTGATATCAATGTATGTAGTTTCCTTTGTGGCACGAAGAGGTTGGGGCCTGATATTCACTCTAGAGTTCCTATGTGAGACATATCTATTGTCTTCCAGGGTCTTTCTGAAGTATAATTCGAGCCATTGGAGTTAATCAGTGAGAAATACATGACCCTCCAAACAGCATTTTTTTCTAGCCATCTCCTATCTTGAAATGGTTGGAGATCTTCAGGCCTTGTCACAGTGGCACAGTGGGTAGCACGTTCGCCTCACAGCAAGAAGGTCGCTGGTTCGAGCCGCGGCTGGGTCAGTTGGCATTTCTGTGTGGAGTTTACATGTTCTCCCCGTGTTCGCGTGGGTTTCCTCCGGGTGCTCCGGTTTCTCCCACAAGGTCAAAGACATGCAGTATAGGTGAATTGGGTAGGCTAAATTGTCCGTAGTGTATGTGTGTGAATGAGTGTGTATGGATGTTTCCCAGTGATGGGTTGCAGCTGGAAGGGCATCCGCTGCGTAAAACATATGCTGGATAAGTTGGCGGTTCATTCCGCTGTGGCGACCCCAGATTAATAAAGGGACTAAGCTGAAAGGAAAATGAATGAATGAACATTGTCCTCCACACCTTTAATCATCCACCTTTCCAGTCATCAAAAACGGAGAATCTGAACTTGCTCTGTCCTGTGAGGGTCCACAATGCCTATGTTCACTGATCTTCACAGTGGCATAAATGTGAGCATTTGTTCATTGCTTTTGGCCCAGCAAGGAGAGTCTTGTCAGCTCCTAAGCAGACCATCAGTTGGTAGATAGTCGAGGTTATCATCACTTCTTTTTGGAGGTTTGAGACAGCCCTCTCCTTTGGTCATAAGGGCTCATTTACGAGGGCTATGGCTGATTCTAAGTCTCTCTGTGCAGACGTTTCCCTGCAGGAGGTCTAAGGCATCATGGTGGATGTGAGGCAGTGGGGTGGTCTACCCTGCACACCTTTGTCAGGTTCTATGAGCTTGACTTGGGCACTAATCCGGTTTCAACGGTGCTCTCATCTTTAAGAGACAATGTACAATGGACGTACATTTCTGAGCATGGCAAACTGAGTATTTTGTTTCCATAATGCTTTGAGGCAGCCTTAAAAGGAATCTCTGGTTACCATAGTTCCCTGACAGTGAATGGGCTGCTGCGTCACCCTGCCATGTTCTCTGCATGCCCTTATGGCCTGTTTCCACTGAGTGGTACGATATGGTACGGTACAGATCGGTACGCTTTTATGGCCCTTTCCACTGTCAAAAGGTACCACTTTTTGGTTACCCTTTTCAAAAGGTACCTAGCACGACAAAAGGGTACCAAAAGGCGGAGCTAGACGCGCAGCTGAACGTATTGGTTTACAGTGTCACTAGCGCGTACACAAGCCAGGAGAATGAAAACAAAGGAAGCTGCATTTTTAAATACACAGCCGAGACATTACATCGTACTACTATATACATATAATAACAAGCCATGGTTGACCTGAGCTCAAACAAACCTTGTCGTCTTCTTGATGAACAGCCACAAAGCCAAGAAGAATAAAATCTGCCGTGTCCTGTTGTAGTTTTACAAGGCCGTCTAAATGCGTGAGCGGTTTCACTTTCTCCAGAGAGCTCACGTGCGCACACTGTGTGTCTATATTTGAAATAACGAACTTCTTGAGCTGATGATAATAACGTGCGCGTGATTATTGAAGTGCTTCTGACATCCGATCCTTTCAGAAATGGACAAACGCGAGAGAAAAAAACAAAGGAGAAGCCCAAAAAAACAAAGGAGCAAATGATCCTTTCAGCAACCTAAAACATGAACAAACTGCCGTGTTTAATTATTATCATAACCTTTTGGACTATTATGAACTCGGAATGATGGAATTACTTTCTAACAAGAGGTTACATGTGCTGGTGAAGATTAAAGATACAGATGAGAGGTTTGCACTGACTGTGGGCTATATGTCGCATGTTGTTTTTGAACCCAAATAAGGACTAAATGTATGCTGTGTGTAGTTTTTCTGTAATTGGTAACATATACTGTAAGGGGCTGTATGTGTTCATATACGTTGCATTTATTTATACTGATAAAGGTGACCTGTACCGACCCGTACTGTACCGTACCACTCAGTGGAAACAGGCCATTATTGACTTGCTTTGGCCAACCAAAAAAACTAACTGTGTTTGAACTAAGTGGTCTTTATGCTTTCCTAGTTCTGACATGTCTCGTCATGTACATGGTGACATTTATTTTCACCATTGGATTGAATGTACATGTGTTTTACCATGTAATCAAGCAGAAGACCATAATGTTTTGATTCAGCTTCTCATTCCTTCTTTGGGAGCTACAGTTACACACATAGCCTGAGACTTTTTGGCAGCACTGCAGCAAAATTATTGGGGTGCTTGTGGTCACATTAGCCAGGTCAACTTGTTTTCTCAATGAAGTCTTGCTGAATTGTCAAATTTTAGTACATATACTATGGGTGCTGTCTTTTTTGAGTTATGTATTTGTTTTGATACTTTAAGCATATTAATACATATTACTCTTCACTATGTGTTGTTATCAGCCAACGTCCTTCATTTGTGAGTCTTTTTTTGTTTTCGTATGTATGTGATGAGATTCATTCATTTAATTTTTGCTTTTTTGTCTGTCTTTTTTCATTTTTAATTCTTTTAATAATTTTTATTTTCTTGTTTTTGTTATTCTTGTCTATGTAAAGCACTTTGAATTACCATTGTGTATGAAATGTGCTATATAAATAAACTTTGCCTTGCCTTGTCCTGTGCACTGCCTTTTAAACTTGGCAACTCCTTACTTTTTTATATTTATGACTTGCATACACATTTGTATCTGTTCTTTTTTGACAGATTTTTAGAATTATATTTGTAATGAATTGAATGACATATAATTTCTGCTCCCATATCAGTAATATACTTTGCATTGTTCCCCTCTTTTCTAATAGCTCAGGTCTTTTCACAAAATTATGTGTTGACTCTCATAACACTTGGGACATCTGCATGCTAAGACTGTAAATTCCACACATTCATACTGGCTATGTCCATTGCTGTTACCTAAGGCCCTGGTATAATTTAAACTAAGTTCTTTATCATTCTTCGTTTGAGGGCATATGGAAGTTTGACAAGGCTGAGTGATTGGATACTGTTTTTCAACATTCTGACACAGATTTAAATGTGCCGTGCTGCTTGAGTGTACTGCTAAACACAACAATGTTTCATAAACATCTGGCAAAGAGCTGTCACACTTCAAATTGCTTTATATGCCGTGGACAGACACCAAATGGAACCATGTTTAGAACTTCATCAGAATTTGGCACGAAATGGTTGTGCTTCTCGTCTGGTGTGTGAAACCCTCTGAGTTTTTCCGTGTACAGGTGGGGATACATGTTTACCAGTCATTTATTAACGTTGGTAACTTACTGTTTTTGTGCTGGATGTGGTCACGGACCTTACCATAGGTCAAAGGTGTTTAGGAGCCATAAGGAACGAGTTGTTTCGAACTGCTGAAACAAACTAAAAAGGATTAATTTTGTTTGAAATTAGGTCATGTCAGTTCTTTTTCAATTTCGATTGAAGTATACCGGGTCCTTGACAATAACCTGAGCTCAGTGTGGTTGTTGATTAATCCCTAGACCAGCTTCTCTCAGTGCATTTCTGTTGATTTGTCCATAATTGCAGTCCTGATGTTATTTCTTTTTTCCTGTTTATTCTGAACTTATCATGTACTTGTACTCTGCATCCAAATTCAGATGAACAGTTTATTTCAGTCTTCCTGCATCAGTAATATTTTTCTTGCTTAACAACTGGACTTTACACAATCAATAAAGTTAATCTTCTTCTATCTTCTTTTCTTTCCTCTTTAGCCTAAATGCCATTTATATAATGATTTCAGAGTGTTGGTTCAGGATGTTTATTGAGAATTTATCCCTTGCAAAAATATCACCTTCTGGCAAACCCCTCTGCCAAACAAATGTATATTTTTATATGTGAATGGGCATTGGGAACAGTTTGCAGCAAATTTGCGGCAGACAGTTGTGGCAAGTCTGTGGTGAACATGAATGCAATACAGGTGCTTCTACTGTTTGTTGCATATTTGAGGATTATATTTATATAGCCAAACCTTCAGTAATCATAACAAAAATACATATACTAATACAAATCTCAACATGTAATCAGATACTTCTAATACATATAAAATTCTTCTAAAATATTAACATTTAGAAGATAAATCAGTCTTAAATGTTGTCAATGCTATCATAAAATTAACCATTAATACTATAAATTCATTCATTTACTTGTTTTCTCTTCACATATCTACTAAGCATGACTACTCCCCTACAGGTATGAGTTCACTTCTTTGTTGAAATCTGCATCTTTCATTTTCAGATGATCTGAAAATGAATTGAAAAAGAGAGTGAAACTAAACTGTATCATGGGGTGACAGAACATTAAGCATGTGTTATTCATTTCATTGCTCAGACTTTATTAATTTTAACTTAAATGCTGTTGATGTCTTGCCATACAGATCACATGATTCTAAAAGTCCCTCCATGAGTTTGTGATTGGTGAAGCCTGGGCCTTCATGCTGGAACCTCTCAAGAGTTGTTACAAGCCATGTTTTTAAGACTGCCAATGACTTCAGTATCAGGGGCAGGCTTCATTCTCTTTCAGGATCAACTGGTAAATAAATGAGTTTCTAAACAATCTATATATATATGTATATATATATATATATATATATATATATACAGCTGATACAGAATTTGAGCATGGAATTTCATCTAATCACATCTAACATCATCAACGGGTTGCATATTTACAGACATTGAAATGACAACTGCTGCTTCTTCAAAGCAATTGTAAAAAATAGAAGAAAAGAGGGTTAGAGATTAAATATGGCACGAAGTGGTAGATAGATAGATAGATAGATAGACAGACAGACAGACAGACAGACAGACAGACAGACAGACAGACAGA
>CAIGQV010000919.1:2331657-2391458 GCA_903798115.1 Danio jaintianensis
AGACAGACAGACAGACAGACAGACAGACAGACAGACAGACAGACAGACAGAAAGTGCTTAACCTATTTTCACGTTTGATTTAAAAATATCATTACATGATTCATGTAGATCTGAAGAACTGTGACATTAGTAGTACTTCAGTCATATCGATTGACATTATGACATAAATTTCATGCTATTTTCATAATTTTGTCATTTATATAATTTATTATGAAGTAAAAGTGTTTTGACTCAGAGAATCTCACTGCTTTTATGTTGCTGCAAATTTGCTGCAAATTACCCATAAGTTAGCTGCAAATAAATGTTTTTGCAAGGGACTTGCTATTTTCACTGTCAATAGTGTTAGAGTCTAAATGTTAGTAAGTACTGTTTGGACCAAACATACATAGCAAAAAGCATATTTTTTGCAATATACTGCTAGGACAAATAATGCTATTCACAAAATAAGTAAAAATAAAGAAATATTATATTTGTACTCAAGGCAAATAGTGGGCAGAGCTAGGAAAATCAGCCATGGCTATTTGCACCTGGCTTTAAATTACATAGATCAGATTATATTTATAAAGCACTTTTGAAATGTGGATTTATACAGTAAGAGTAAATCATTGTATGATGAAATTTGAATTCAGCAATTTTATAACAACATTTAATCAATTTTCCCCCCTTTCCTTTTTCTGCAGTGTGCAAGTTGTCCTGCCATAAGAAATGTGAGGTAAAGGTAAATAATGGGAATGTTTTTTATATTTTTATTGATGCTTTTAATTTAATTGGCTTTCTCAGGGCTAACCCCACAAGTAAAGTGTTAAACAAAGAGATATAAAAATTTTACAACTACATGCTTGGCAGCAGCCAGGCATCCCTTCAGAATCTGAACAGCATGTGTCTCATATTACAGCTTCATGAGTTGTGAAACAACCTAGGAGAATTTTTACTCAGTGATTTAAAAGTGCAAGACAAGCATGCTACTCGCGTACTGTATTTGTCCAATTGCAGATGCTGATGTCACAAATATGCAAAAAATAACTTAACTCCATTGTTAAGATTTGTTTCAGTACATTTTGCTTTCATTATCTAGCTGAAATTTGATGGCGAAGGTGACATTTATTCATTATTCATTTTGGTATAGTTCATTTACACAAAATTGGTGTTTTGGCGACTTATATATGCAATTAAATTTATATTGCTATTTTCTTGCGTAGACTTCAGTTGCATCATACACATATACTGCATGTTAGCCTGTATATGCTTGTTGGACAAGTTCTAGACCACCTAATGTACATATTAATTCACAGATTTCTTTTTTGCTTAAAATAAAATAAAAATTAGGTAATTAATTAATTTGTAACTCCAAGCATCTGCAATTTGCAGATGTCAACACCTACTGACATTAGTGCACTAGTTAACAGTCTTTCTTAAGTTTAAAGTTATAGCAGCATGACAAAACAACACTGTGCTGAACACCACAAACACTTTGGATTGTTTATAGAAATTATTTTTGGCCACAGTATCCTTTACTGTTTATATCTAGAGCTAAAATTCTTTTTTCAAAGATTTACACTCCATGCCTCTCATTTCTTTTCTCCCTGGCTAATGACATAAAGCAACACCAAAGCTGCAGATGATGTGGGTATTTTAACAACTCTGGCAGAAACACTGTAAGCAGCAAAACAGATTGATTCTATTGCCAAAACACAGTTTAAAGTGCAGTCAGGTGATTAGTTGGTTGTTAATTAGTTGGTTATATTGAAAACATAATGGCACTTTGATATATAGCACAGTGATGTCTCAGACAGCCTGAGTTATAGTTATTGTAATAATGTATACAATACAGTCCTACATTAAAATAAAATGTACAGAATTGTTTTGCTCCTGTTGATTTCAGACATGAGAAGTTTATGTATCACCATCAGTTCAGGCAACATGACACTGGAAAGTGGTACTTTAGTATTAAAATGTTAATTTAAAGAAACCTATTTTCAGTAAGGGGCGGCACGGTGGCTCAGTGGTTAGCACATTCCGCTGGCGACCCCTGATAAATAAGGGACTAAGCCGAAAATGAATGAATGAATAATTCCTGTATCTTGGAATTTTCAAGTATTTCCAAGTAGTGCATGAACTCTTACCTCATGTTTTGTTTTTGATAAATGAATATGCAAATTCATAAACATAAATATAATCTAAATAAATAATTCTGATAGAAAATGACAACAGGAAGGTTTGTTTCCATGATCAGAGATTACTACTCATGTACAATATAAGTAAATAAAATATTTCATGCAGAGAGATGCTAATCATGACAATTAAAGCTTGCATGAGAAGACAAATAATAATACCCTTTTTGATCTCTACTAGCAACTTCTCTTTTATGTTTTATTGTAATTAAACACATAATTTTAATCAATGACATGAATTATATTATTTCAATATCTTAAGATTATATATAAATAGATTACTTGTCATAAATTAAGAAAAGCAATTCTAAATAGTATGCTAGGCTTAAAGAAATATTACATAAGATCAAATTTGATCTTCTGTCTATTTACACTTACAGTTATTTAAGTCTCTTTTACACTGTATAGATAATGCAAGAAAATAAGTGTTTATGGATGAGAAGAAATAATATATGTACAACTAATAGGTAATAACATGTACTGTTAAGAATGACAAGCTCATAGATATTGGCCAGCAGGTGTTGCGTACAGAGGAAAAAGAGAGGGGTGCTCTTATTAGAGATGGCCCTATGAAGAAAGCAGGACCACCAGGAAAACATGGATCTGTTTATAAGAAGAAAAAAATACTTGAGAGATGAATATTGTAGATTTCAGTAGAACTAGATGTGATGTTTGTACAGTATTATGAATGGGGTTTTTTGTTTTGTGTGTGTGTGTGCATGTTTGTTTGTTTGTTTGTTAGTTTTATTTTATAGTCCACAATGATGTTTATATTGGTAACTATGTATTTAATGCCAGGGACATAGCCCAGATTCTTGGGCCTTAAGACATAGTATTTGTATAGTATTCCATACTATTTCATTCATTCATTCATTTTCTTTTCAACTTAGTCCCTTTATTAATCTGGGGTCGCCACAGCGGAATGAACCGCCAACTTATCCAGCATGTGTTTTACGCAGCGGATGCCCTTCCAGCTGCAACCCATCACTGGGAAACACTCAAACACTCCCATTCACACACATACACTACGGACAATTTAGTTTAGGACTGTGGGGGAAATCGGAGCACCCGGAGGAAACCCATGCAAATACGGGAGAACATGCAAACTCCACACAGAAACACCAACTGACCCAGTCGGGGCTCGAACCAGCGACCTTCTTGCTGTGAGGCAACAGTGCTAACCACTGAGCCACCGTGTCACCTCAATTTAATTTAATTTAATTATTTTACTTATTCAGTTATGGTTGGCAAATCACTGATATAACATCAGTTAACAGTATAAAAGATGAACCAACAACCAACAGTAAAAATATGAATATACATTTTTTTACATTATTTGTATTTATGTTAATGCAGCACAGAATTATTTTTTAGTCTAAATTGTTCTGTACAGGATACTATACTTAATTTTTACACTATAAATAGAGCACCTCGTGTATTATTAAAAAATGGTAACTTAATGATTTTAACAAATGTTTTTTATTTGTTTTACAATAAAACCTTGTGATGAACCCGCTGCTACACTCACTGTAAAAAAAAAAAGAAAAAAAAAAGTCTTTAAATAAATATTACGTTTACTCATATTAATATTTTGAGAATTATCCACACAAACCTTCTGTACTGTATACACACATCAAACACAGACATAGCTCTTCAGCTTTGGAACATTACAATCAGCTTTGGAACATATTGATTCTCTTATCAGTTGTAGATTAATGCAGAGTACCTCACCTGCTCTCTTAGGAGGAAAAAAAAACTTGTGAGAAGTTGTTTTCCTTTATCTTGATTTATTTTTCTCCCCTCCCTCTCTTTTCTTTTTTGGCAAGCTAATTTTTTAATTTTAGTTTTTATGTTATGTCTGGCTCCACATACTTGACTCTCTAGCTCCTTTCTAGCATTTAGCTATTATCATTCCTAAACAACCAATAAAATTATCAAAATTTGCATGCACGCTGTGCTGTGCCTATGAGAAGGCATTGTTGCAGATGTGTGGGTGTGTCAATTCCCAAAGCTTGTTAAAATAGCTAGGATCAGAATATGCAGAAGCATGCATGTATACCTGTACATTCACTTATTCATTCATTTATTTTCTTTTCGGCTTAGTCCCTTTATTAATCTGGGGTCGCCACAGCAGAATAAACCGCCAACTTATCCAGCATGTGTTTTACGCAGCAGATGCCCTTCCAGCTGCAACCCATCACTGGGAAACATCCATACACACTCATTCACAAAAAAACACTATGGACAATTTAGCTTACCCAATTCACCTATACCGCATGTCTTTGGACTTGTGGGGGAAACCGGAGCACCCGGAGGAAACCCACGCGAACACGGGGAGAACATGCAAACTTCACACAGAAATGCCAACTGACAACAACATTCAATACCAAACAATAATATTTAAGGATCTTCTAGGGCAGCCAGCTTAGGTGGGTGTGATTTTACCAATTATGCGATCTTGGATTAACATCTGTGTTGATCCTGGAACATCATTCTTGTTCGAAAATTTAATCCATACCTAATTACTACCTCTAAACCTAACGCTAACTGTATATTATTCCCAAAATCAGAGGTGATTAATAGTTGTAGTCATGTAGAAGCACATAACCCTAACAGTAAGCCTAAACTTAACATAAACTATAAACGTATCCCTTAAATCTGATTGGCTGATTGGAATGTTGTTCTAGATGTTAAACATGTCCTACTTGGTGAAACTGCCAGACATCAAAGTATTAGCATTCTGTCATTCATTCATTCAATCATTCATTCATTCATTTTCCTTTCGGCTTAGTCCCTTATCTATCAGGGGTCGCCACAGCGGAATGAACCGTCAACTATTCCAGCATATGTTTTACTGAGCGTATGCCCTTCCGTCCCAACCCAGTTCAGGGAAACACCCATACACTCTCTCACACACACACACTCATACATTCATTCATTTTCTTTTCGGCTTAGTCCCTTTATTAATCTGGGGTCGCCACAGCGGAATAAACCGCCAACTTATCCAGCATATGTTTTACGCAGCGGATGCCCTTCCAGCTCCAACCCTTCAAACCGGGGGAAACCGGAGCACCTGGAGGAAACCCACGCGAACACGGGGAGAACATGCAAACTCCACAGAGAAATGCCAACTGGTCTAGCCGGGACTCGAACCAGCGACCTTCTTGCTGTGAGGCAACAGTGCTAACCACTGAGCCATCGTACCGCCCCAGCATTCTGCCAAACAGATGGTAACACTTTATGTGGTTGATCACCCAAAAGACATTCTACTTGCTATAAGTAACTTTATCTACTAACTATAACAGTCTGGAATGGTGATTACCATACCTGGTGGTTCATTGGTGGTTCTCTAACCTGCTGGCTATTGCTGGTTATAGAGCCTGTTAATGTTGGTATCCTCTTGTTAAGTTTAGCATTACAGGTCAGCCTTTCTGGGTTCAAACAATCAGATGTCAAAATTTTATACTAATGAAAATTGTAATCAATAGTATTACAATATCATAATGTTTATATCAATGCCTAATCTCAGACTGTCAAACAGTGATTCATATTTTATAAATCATTAAAATATTGGTGTCTAGAACACAGCAAGACCAGGGAGTGTACACCATGATTTTGTAAGAGATTTGGTTTAATGTGTGATATGACTAAACAGCAGTCATTAACAGCCATTGAAAAAGTTTAATCAGTTCAAATGGTTGGGGGTTTGGAACCGGAAACAGTATTCCATATGTCAAGGCTTAACAAGTGGGTAGTGTTTGTCTAGCTGCTGGACCAGAATAGTCACACTGTTTTCAAAGAAAACAGAGCTGGTGAAGGTTTACCAGATTTCAGGTTGAGTTTTTTGTAACAACAACAAAAAAATGAGTCTGGGGATAAACATTGTTTTTATTTAATGATGTAAGAACACTATACAATTAAAGGCACTGTCTGTATTTAAAAAATTTAAAAAAAGAGTAAAGCTGAAAGCTGAAAAATGTTCAGTAAAGAGTAAAGATAAAAGCTGTTGAAGCAAAATGAGCCGAGTGCTACATGGCACAAAAGCAGCGGATTACAATCCAGTGATTACTGCATGTGAGAGGGCGCTCTAATGCCCAATTCACATGGGGTCTCAGTGAGTATGCAAGCGCTCTGTAGCATTTTACCTTAGCCAGTTTACCTTCATAGCAGTTACTAGCTCATCTCCATTAGTAGCACACTATGTCAAGTCAAGTCATGTCAAGTTTATTTATATAGCGCTTTTCACAATGTAGATTGTGTCAAAGCAGCTTAACATAGTTCTAGTAAAGTCCAGATTTCAGAGTTGAAGTTCAGTTTAGTTTAGTTCAGCGTGGTTTAAATTTCACTGCTGAAAGTTCAAACACTGTAGAGCAAATCCACAGAAGCACAGCTCCACAAGTCCCGATCCGAGCAAGCCAGTTGCGACAGTGGTGACAGTGGCAAGGAAAAAAAACTTCACCAATTGACCTCGAAAAAACCTCGAGAGAAACTAGGCTCTGTTAGGCACGACCATTTTTCATCTGGCCAAACTTCCTGTTCAGAGCTGCAGTCTAGGCGCTGGAGGCTGAAGAAGCTGGACATCCATCGTGGAGAAGCTGCAGGTGTGAGTAGGGCACCGGCAGGCGGTCAGGTTGGCCCGCAGGATCATGGTGGGAAATCGTTTATCAAAGTGGTCATTCAGGAATCAGTCTCATGCACTCCATTTCTCCATGACGACCACAGCATCAGCTCGGGATACGACCTGGTCCAGGATTATGGATACCTTGGGATCATCTCTACACAGGTCTTGGATCGCATCAATGGCGCTGCATAGTCCCTAGGGACCTCGGAATGAGTATCCCCAGGTGGAAATAGAGAATAAAGAAAATAATTAGCGTAGCTGCTGTTCATAGTGTATATAAACAAGATGCAAAAATGGAGTGTTATAGATGAAAATAGCAGTTAAATAAACAAACATAGAAACAAACATGTAAAGCATATGAGAGTTTCTAACACAATGTCTGGTGTATTGAGGAGTGTGTCCTACAGGTGGTGTCGAGCCAGCTCACCTGCGTGGAGCACATTCATGCATCATACCGTTATGCGATGCATTGAGTGTATGCTTTACTAAAAAGATAGGTCTTTAATCTAGTTTTGAACTGAGAGAGTGTGTCTGAGCCTCGGACATTATCAGGAAGGCTATTCCAGAGTTTAGGAGCCATAAATGAGAAGGCTCGACCACCTTTACTCGACTTTGCTATTCTAGGTACTACCAGAAGCCCTGAGTTTTGAGATCTTAAAGAGCGGGTTGGATTGTAGCGAGACAGAAGGTTGGTTAGATAAACAGGAGCTAGATTATTTAAGGCTTTATAGGTAAGAAGCAATATTTTATAATCAATACGGAACTTAACAGGCAGCCAGTGTAAGGAGGATAAAATTGGGGTGATATGATCATATTTTCTAGACCTGTTAAGAACTCTGGCAGCTGCATTTTGTACTAGCTGAAGTTTATTTATAGAGGATGCTGGGCAACCAGCGAACAGAGCATTACAGTAATCCAGCCTAGAAGTCATGAAAGCATGAACTAGCTTTTCTGCATCTGAGATGGATAGCATACTTCGTAACTTAGCGATATTTCTCAGATGAAAGAAGGCGGTTTTTGTGACATGGGAGATATGATCTTCAAAAGTTAAATTGCTGTTTAGTTTAACACCCAGATCTTTTACAGTAGAGCTAATCCTAACTTTGTGTCCCTCTAATTGCAGGTCGAGTTGTGAGATCTGCTGTGTACAGGATTTAGGCCCATTAAGTAATAATTCTGTTTTGTCAGAATTTAAGAGAAGGAAATTGTTGGTCATCCAGTCTTTAACATCTTTAATACATTCAGTTAGCTTAGACAGTTCAGATTCAGCTCATCAGGTTTTTTTGAAATATATAATTGAGTATCATCTGCATAGCAGTGAAAGCTGATCCCGTGTCTTCTTATAATGTCTCCCAGGGGTAGCATGTATATTGTGAACAGCAAAGGGCCTTAAACTGATCCTTGAGGCACCCCATACTGTACTGGCCTGACCTGTGAAAGCTGTCCATTTATATTCACAAACTCGTAACCATCAGTTAAGTATGACTTAAACCATTGTAGAGCCTGTCCCTGGATGCCTGTAGAATTTAAGCGATCTATGAGGATATTGTGGTCGATGGTGTCAAATGCAGCACTGAGATCAAGTAAAACTAATAACGAGATGCACCCTTGGTCAGCAGCTAAGAGTAAATCGTTGGTTATTTTCACTAATGCGGTTTCTGTACTGTGATGAGGTCTGAAACCTGACTGAAACACTTCAAAAACATTGTTCATCTGCAGAAAGGAGCATAATTGGGCAGAAACAACTTTTTCTAGTATTTTAGACATAAATGGAAGATTTGAAATAGGCCTATAATTAGCTAAGTTGCTGGGGTCCAGTTGTGGTTTCTTAATAATAGGCTTAATAACAGCTAGCTTGAAAGGATTTGGAACATGGCCTAAAGATAGAGAAGAGTTGATGAGGTTAAGAAGAGGTTCTCCTATTACAGGTAGCAATTCTTTCAGTAGTTTAGTTGGAATTGGTCTAACATACATGTAGCTGGTTTAGAAGCATTTATAAGTTTATCTAGCTCTTCCTGTTCTATGATTTTGAAGCACTGTAGATTATTTTGGTTTAGTGGAATGTTTAATGGATCTGAAGTATAAGGCGGTGCCGAAAGTTTAACATCTTCTATTTTCTGTCTGAAGCCTTCTATTTTATCACTGTGATTGGCCAAGCCACCAAAGTAAATTCATCCATCATTCCTCATCTGTCATTCGACCAAAACACATATTTATGTCAATATGTCTTTCTAAGATCAATGAGCAACCATGTAATGAGCTAGCTAAATTTAGCCAATGCAATATATTGGATAATCAGGCTACTGTAACTTGAGAAATGACAGTTTATTAGTTAAGAAATGTCCCTCTTATGCAGTAATTTATTCTGAATACAATGTTACTTGAAACTAGTAGCAGAAAATATGCACATTGTGTCTTAGCCTGTTATGTTATCAAAGCATTAATGATGACAAAGTTGTGGGTGAACTTTCAGTTAACATTTATTAATAATATATTCATCACAAAAGAAAAATCCTTGTCCCCAAACAAAGTGAACCAGCTCAATGTTCTTGAATACAGCCTACTGTTTTAATTTATCAGCTAGACAAACACTGTACCAGCGCTAACTAGCCTACTCCAGTTAAGTTTACCATGTACGTATAGACATGATAAACATGTCGGGCATGTTTTTTTATTATTATATTTTTTTTTTATGACATTCCTGCATGTAACACGTTTGAACTAGCTGAGAAATCATTCTAAATCTAAGATTATAATGTTTCACTGTCCATTCAGATGATTTTCTCACCCAGTTCTGTTTTGTCATGTGGTCAAGAATTCAGTTTGACAGTCATTTACAGGCCTCACTGGGATTCTGGTCTGTGGTAAATGACCCTTCACTCAGCCCCACAGACATCAGCAAACAGTCTGTGCAAGAGATGCCCCCAGGGGACGTTTTTACAGCGGCCCTCTATGGGAGAATGTAGCACATCTGCTTCTATTATCCCAGGCCTGTGCTGTACCTCTGCCAATCTGTGCTGTATCATTGAATCCACTAGTTCACTCAGCGATGCTCGGTTCAGTCAGCTTCTCTCTGTGACCATGGGAATAGTACAGCATCTATCAGTCTTTCAGCCACATTTAGCAATTTAAATAAGCTCATGCATTTTATAGAAGAGTGTTACAGGATTGTATTGTGCTGAGGCAGAACATATTCTCAGTGCATTTTTTAGTTAATTCCTCCAACGAGAGAAGTTGTTATTCATCTCTCCGATTGGTTATTACTCCTTGATGCAGACAGGTGCTTTAGTAATGCCAATCCAACTCTCAATCAGGGGTTCAGGATGGTGTGCTCAAAAGTAAAAAAAAAATAATAATAATAATAATACAACAAAAATTATCTCTTGTGAATATACTGTAAATAGCAAGCTACGTTAACACATGCTGCTACTCCCAGCAACAAAGGGACACCAATTCATTTTAAATGACACTAGGCAAACTTCTGTTGACATGTGACTGGACATGTTCCGCAAATTTAGAATAAAAGTTAAATGTTATGCAAAATAATAGCAACTTTTTGAGTGACCAGTAGAACTGAAGATGTTGCTGTTCATTATGATTTTTTTTTTTTCTGTAAAGACATGCATAATACAATGTTGATTGGAAAAGATATATGTTCAGTGGGCTCAGTTGTTTATATTCAATTAAAACAGCTTTCTTTATTAGATGTTCATTATTAGAGATAAGATAACTAGTTAGAAATGAACATTTCATTTGGTTTACATTTTAGACATTTTCAGCAGAATGATGAGTTTAATTTACATATTGTGATTAATGATTACCTGGTTTAACGCTCTAGGACTGCTGTAGTAACTGGATAAGAGTACACTATGTTACTTTTTATCCTAAACCAAACTATTGTTTAGTGCATTATCATGTTCTATGATGTAAAACTTATCCAAGGTGCACTTTAGTCTGAAAACAAGCATGTGCTGTGAAGAAGCTGTTCATTAGTTTTTCATCATTCTGCATGAATACAGCCTATTCATTTTGAATGAGGCAAATGCAAATAAATACAACATTATTAGTATATGTATTACACTATTTCAGTAAGTTCAATTAACCTTTAGCACATGATGCTTTCTTACACTGTTCAGCTTCAGTTTTTAGGATTAATAAGAAACACCCGATTTTTTTTTTTTTTCCTTTTCGAAAACATTTGTAGCACAATGTTAATATCTTTAATAATATCTATGAAATTTCCCATGATCTGAACAGTCAGGGAGGAAAAGACAATAGCTAAACAAGGGATGTGATACAGGAAACAAAAATGCATGACATCAAACACAAAACAAACAGTTAAGTAATGTGTAACATGAATGATACATGTCCACAAACATTTGCAACTATGCAAAGACATAATGTTTGAAACTGATAGCAATCACCTTAAGGTAGCTGTTCTTTTTTACTGTGCATCTTAATTTCTACATTACCACCTAATTTACTCTATATTCAAGACAAGGTAAGCATGCTGTTTTGATTCAGTCACTGGTATAAATAAAATCTGCAAATACTGGTGAACAGGACACATTAAATATTTAATATGTTTAAAAAGTCTGTGAAACCTTTTTGATTTGCATTAGTTTGTTATGAAATTTGAATTTATCTGAGTGAGTATTTTCCAAACTCACCATTGAATATTTTTTGGGTTTCCTTTTGCACCTTATTTAGCGAATGCAAAACTTGGTTGGGTAATTTCTACAATGGAGAAATGTAAATTACAGAAATTTCATAGAAGTATAAATGTAAGTAGTTAATATTGGCAATAATCACTTTACTTTATGTGGAGCAAATTGGGAAGTGTGAAATTCACTAAAATAGAGGAGAGCTGCCTCCTGCAATTTATACTGTTGCAGAGGACTCTGCTGTCTGACTTGGTGCTGTTCTTGGATAGATCAAGCAATATACAGCATGACACACATGGGTATTAGATATTAACAATGTCTAAAAGTTCTGAGAAATCTCAAGGTTTTCATTTGTGTTTTCCTGCTATTTTTTCACACAACTTCTAGAAATGATTTCCTACAAATATTTGTTGCATTTGTATTAATATAGTTCTGTTAAATTGTGGCATTTGAATGTAGGCCTGCTGTATAGTCTACATCAAGTTAACAGATCCAATAATGTACCTCTGTTAGCATATTTAACTTAAAGACAAGGTGGAGCAAATAAAGGAAATAAAAGTGCTATATTTAGCCTTGTCTCCCCCCCTCTCCTTCTCTTTTCATTTGCAGGTAGCCACAGCCTGTGAATCTACAACAACTAATCCTAACCAGAATCAGGTAAGCTCTTATGTTAGTTAATTTATATATAGCTAGTAAAACTTGTGCCTGTTAAAGAGATCATTTACTCACCCTTCACTTGTTAAAACCTGTTTGACTTTCTTGCTTCTATTGAACACAAAAGAAGATAACTTGAAGAAAGCTAGAAACATGTACCATTGACTTCCATGGTATTCTTTTCCTATATTAAATTCAATGGTTACAGGTTTTCAGATTCTTCTTCTTTAGTATTCTACAGAATAAAAAAACTCATAAAGGGTTGGTACCACTTGAGGGTGAGTAAATTTTCATTTTTGAGTGAAGTATTCCTAAGGCTAAAGTCTCAGTCACAATTTCAATAAAAATATTAAATTTTAAAAAACAGCATCTGTGTTAAATGAAATGCCTTTGTTTGTTTGTTTGTTTGTTTGTTTGTTTGTTTGTTTGTTTGTTTGTTTGTTTGTTTTTCTGTCATCCTTTATTAGCAGGCATCCACAAAATCACCCAATATGGACTCAAAACGAAGACCATCCAGGTATGCTCATTTAAAATGCTATCTTATACAGTATACGCTTGAATTTTACTGGATGCCGGTGATAAGTTACATTTATATGCATTAGCGTTATTAGACCAAAGTATATGAAACTGCATAAGATTATTCAGTAAAAAAATTTTTTTACTTATTATGTAATGATTCTACCTGTTTGGTGTGTATGTTATTCAATACTGTATGTCTGATATCAAAATTAACTCCCCATGACTTGAGTTTAGTCTTTCAACCACAAAATAACTTGATCAAATTAACTGTAAATCAGGAGCTTTGTATTATAAATAAGTTAATCTCCATCTTGTTTATACTGTTATTTATCTTCCCCCTTAGGCGCTTGAGTCTGATGCAAACATTGGAAGAAAGTAATGAGGTGGACCTTCTCTACATCACAGAACGCATCATTGCTCTGTCCTTCCCAGGTGGAACAGAGGAGAACAAATACAGTGTACACCTGAGGGAGGTGACCACCATGCTCCGTTCCAAACACCAACAGCACTATGTAGTAAGGATCTTCCAAACCTCTAATAAAATCTAAATAAAAAAAAAGAACAAATTCTTCCACTACATTCTTTCTGGTTCAGTAAAGTTTAGTGATAACTAGATAACAATAAAAAGGTGTAGGTGTATTACAGTTTTGCACCTTCATTTCATTGCATTTATTTATTTATAAAGCACAAAACAACACAAAAATAGTTGACCACTGTGCTGTACAAAAAGACAAAAGCTAAAGAGTAGAAAATATAAATATAAAATAATGCATTTAAATATAAATTAATATTGATAATATTACAAAAGACCAATTATTATAATAAGTTAAAAGCAAGATTAAGAACCTAAAATCTACAGAATACAGATACAATATACAGAAGATGCAGTTTTGTTCTTGGGTATGACAGCATAATCCTGTCTGAGGATTACAAATATCTGGCTGGCTGCCCTATTCACTTTTACAAGATCTGAGGTAAGCAGTAAGACAAACCTTTTTTTTTTTGTTTTTTCTTTATTCAACCCTATAATTCACTGGCACCCAATTTAGGGACTTTAAAATAGGCGTAATGTGTTCTTGCTTATTAACCCCAGCTAAAAATCTGAACCATTTGAAACCATGACATGGAAGAATGGGGTATTACAGTAGTAACACAGACAAAACAAAGACATGTAAAACTCTTTCAAGATCTTTAAAACGCAGACAAAGTTTAACCTTTGAAAGAAGTTTCAGATGGATTAAACAAGACTTAACTACTGAATTATGTCACTTTTGGCTTTATTTAAGAGTTTAAAATACCATAGTTCAAGTTTTTCCCATGGAAGGTCCAAAGATAATAGCTTCCATCTTCCCCTCATTTAAATGCAAAAAATGCTGTGACATCCAGGATCTTACATCTGCTAAGCATGCAAGCAGTGTTTCTAAACCATTTTTGTCATTGTGTTTTAAAGGTAAGTAGATTTGGGTGTCACCAGAATAAAAGTGAAAGGACACTCCAAAAAAAAAAATGTTTTCTAAAAATTTAACCCAGAGGAAGCATGTACAGAGAAAACAGGATAGGAGCTAGAATAGAAGCTTGAGGGACACCAGAGGTAGTAGGAGCTCCTAAAGAGGCAGCGTGACCGATACCAAGAGAAAAAGTCACTAAGATATGATCTGAACCAGCACAGGGCACTTCCTTTTGACTTCTTTTGATGCCCACCCAGTACCTTGGGATACAAAACCTACAAATATATCTTTAAATGTGCATTCTAAGTCCTTGGTCTACACTTTTTTAATCGAAGTTAGTTATAAACTCTAATCTAGATATGCAATTCAGGTTACTACTTCAGTGATGGCCATTTGTACTTTAAAGGGCGCAGTTTTAATTTAAGCCCCCACTTTTAAATAGTTTTCTGGAGGTTGTAGAAAAAAATAAACTAAGTGGCAAATCTGCGCTTATTCATGACATAGACAATATTAGAGAAGCACTGATAGCTGATACATGCTGAAATATTTAGTGATATGAAATATATATTTGAACCTGTCTGTTACTCAGAGTCTTGGTGTGGAAAATGTGTTTTGACTGGAAATGTCATAGATGAAAACCAGTGGTGGAGCCAGGATGTTTCATAGGGATGGCCAGGCACAGGTCAGCTTTAGTTCTTACAGCACAACTGTATAAAAACATTTTATATTTAATTGTAACTGGGGTGGTGAATATATCAAGTAATACTGAGTGACTTTGACTATTTTTTAACTAACTATTCCTCAAATCCAGGCATATTAATAGAAATGAAATCAAATAAAAACATTTATCATGCAAAATCAACTTTTGGAAGCTGTATGGACAGAAATGTGAATGTTTATATCACATTCATATTTGAGTGATATAAACACAACAAGTGCCTTGTTTTTTAATTTCCTGATGTTAAAGCAATTTTGAAGCCCACCGCACCACGACATAGCAGTGCAGTTTTCCCCGCCAACCAATATTGATTGACAGGCAAGTATTACCTTGTCTCAGTACTGACATGTATAATCATGTCCACTAGATAGGATTTGCAAAGAAACTGGGATTAAAAGATCTGATCCAACTCTCTGTGATCAAACTCAAAAAGAAGTAAGTTGCACACTTTGTAATTTTTAGAGCATTTTGAACTATACATTTTGAGGTATGTAATTCATAACCGCTAGAATCACCACAGCTACATAGTGTACACACCTATAAACGAGGATGCTTCAATCACACAACAGGTGTCCAGGTTTGTGGACATTAATTCCGGTTTATTTTGTAGTTATAATGGTTCGCCAGCTGGAGGGGAACTCCAATGCTATGTGGAAAACTTCCATTTTGGGGATTTTGTCAGAAAGACAATGATCTGAAGAGTAATAAAATGGGCCAATGAAATGCCAATGAACTGGCAGCGCCCAGCACACGCAGCTGGCAGCAATCACAATTAGCTGTGTATAAGACTGCCAGACAAGCATCGCTCAGCACCTTTTCGCTTTCAGAAGCCTCATGCAACTGAAAGAGTCTTTGCTATTCCTCTGACTTCGAAAGAGAGAGAGAGAGAGAAAGAGAGAGAGAAAGCTGCCGGCTACTGAGAGGCTGTTTCTCCTGGTCCCAGAGCGAGCAAGCGAACGCAAGCAGCGGTGGTTGAGCTGGGTCCATTCCCTCATTCCTGAGCATTTCTCTGGTCCGGTTCTCCAAGAGCGGTTTGTATATTAGAGCAAGTTTCCCTAAAAGAGCAACACGGTCAAGCAGCGCGGTTTTTTAAAGACGTCGTTCCGACCGTGCGTTTCTGGATGCGATGGTTCCCTGTCCCAGGATGATGGGCACAAGCACTGTGTTGCATGTCTGGGGGTCCAGCATTTTAATGCAGGGCTCGCGGGCAGTGCATGCCATCACTGCGACGGCTTGTCTGTTGCGCAGCTAAGATCGTGGCTCGCTCTTGCAAAAGGCCGAACCACCCTTGTTGTTCCCTGGCACTCGGGCAGATTGAAGGATTACAGTGGGGGTTTTCTGCTGCCTCCGGACCTGTGGAGCCCCCACTCCTCCAAAGCGCGCCCCATCCAGACTTTGAGCGGTTGCGACGGTTCATCCCCCGGGATGCCTGCGTTTCCACTCAATGACACCGGAGATCAGATGCACACTGCGACATCGAAGCTGTCATGCTTCGATGACAGACCGCGCCCGCTACCACCCTCCGGGGTGCGACACATGGTCACGGATCTCAAATCATGCATGATGGCTGTGCTTTCCCGGGCTGCTTCAGTGGTGGGCCTGGAGATGGCTTGTACCCCAGTCCCGCCGCCGAACCGATTAGAGGGTGCGACGCGGGCTGATATAGAGGAAAATTCCTCGCAGCTCCACATCTCCTTCTTCCCGGGGGTGCACAGTGAGCACACACAGGTATGGAGGGTGTTTTTCTCTGCCTGATCCTCGTGCGCTTCCGTCCTCACCTTCCTCAATGGCGGGGTGGCCGGCGGCTTTAAGGCTATACCCCAGCTGGTGGGTGCCGCCACCTGGAAGGGTTAGCCGAGATCCCTGTCCAAAGCGTGTGGGTTATCTGTGTCTCATGACCAGAGCCCACACCGTCGCAGATCATGCCGCTTCTGCCCTGTACCATGGCATTAGCACAAGTGCTAGCGATGCTGCACGAGGGCGGTTCTTCCCCAGGCTGGATGTGTAAGCTCCGCACAATGACTAACTATGCTCTCATGATCCAAGTCGGCCATATGTGCCCTGGGAAAGACGATGGCCACTCAGTGGTCCAGGAACACCACCCTGGGCTTACCCTGGTGAATATGCACACTTAACGCGCCCATATCCCAGGCAGGCCTATTCGGTGACACTGTCTGGGATTTTTCCCAGCAATCCTCGGCAGTGATGAAACAGCTGAGCGCGATGGGGCAGGTTATCTTCGGGAAGACTGCGACCGCATAGCGGCCCTGAGGCGGCCCACTTGGAGAGAAGGTAGACAGGTCTTTCCCCGGTGGAGGGCCGGGGATTCACCCTGCATCTGAATGCAGCGAGCCGCACATGGCGGGGGTATCCAGGAATGAGCGGTTTCTCCTCTCTACGGGTGTGAAATCCCAACGCTGCCAGCATGGGACAAGCTGCCTTCCAGCTTGCAGCTTTGATGCACTGCGCCACAGGCTTTGTGGGTGTCAGAGGACAGGCTCCTTTCTCTCGCACCTCCAGCCAGGAAGGTAAGAGTCAATCGTTCCCCATCCTGAAGCTGCCCCGCTGTGGGTGAATCTGCAATCATTTTGTTTGCACTGCTCGATCTGGCTCGGGCAGCCTAGTTAGCGCTGCCCAGCCCATCGTAGTGGCTCTTCCGGACGGTCAGACTCGACTATGCAATTTAATTCGCCACACGGCCCCCCCCGGAGCTCACAGGTGTGTATCTCATGGCGGCCACTCCACCCCTGGTGAGGAGATTGCGCTCCTTCAGCCAGCCCTCCTTCGGGCCCGTGTCTTCCCTCCCCGCTAACCATCTTTCATATGTGTTCTCCCCCTTGCCAGGGTTAGTCCATATGTCTTTCTACCACCAGGTCTCCCCATTTGGGCAGCAGGTGGCCTCCGCAGCGTCCTCCCCATATTTTGACATTCCTAGAACTTAACTAGGTGTATTTTTTACGACTCCCCAAAAAATATAAATAAGCCTTTAAGTGCTTCACAGGTAAGTAAGGTAAGTTAGGGCTAGGGCTAGACACGTTGGAGGGCTGCGTCTCTGGTGATGATGGTGCACTCATGCTGGAGCCTGGCAAACCTCTCACCAGCGACGTGGTAAGGTTCAACCACTGTGGCGTTTTCCATACATTTCCCCATAGTAGAATTTTTCCACATAGCATTGGAGTTCCCCTCCCGCTGGGGAACAAAATGGTTACTATGTAACCCTTGTTCCCCAAGGGGGGAAAGGAAATGCTATGTTCCTTCGCCACAGTGTTTGCGCCATAGCTGACAGCTGTAGTTCGGCTTCTTCAGCTTGAAAAGGTGCTAAGTGATGCGTGTCTGGCAGTCTTATACACAGCTAATTGTGATTGCTGCCAGCTATGTGCACTGGGCGCTGCCAATTTTTGCCCGTTTTATTACTCTTCAGATCATTGGCTTTCTGACGAAATCCCCAAAGTGGAAGTTTTCCACATAGTATTTCTGTTTCCCCCCTCGGGGAACGAGGGTTATGTTGTAACTGTTTCGATCTCTATACAGCAGCATATTTATCTGTTTGGTAGGCATCCTGTCACATTTGCCGCGAATAGATGAGCTAAAACAGCACAACATTTTAAATCCACACGTGTGTGTGTGTGTGTGCATGACGGTTGTAACAACATTTGTGTGTGGCTCATTCATCTTGCTGTGTTATTTGTGACTTTCCAAAAGCGAAATGTTCCAAAAGTGGGTGCGGAAAACTGGCTCATTTTCATTTAAAGGCACAGACACCAGAACAGCTACAACTCCGTCTGACCCAAAAATTTACATTTTCAACAGTGTTCAATAAATGATCTGATGGTTATTTTGACCTGAAACTTCACAGACACATTCTGGAGACACAAAAGGATTATTTTACATCTTGTAAAAAGACCAAAAAATGGAGCCTTTTAACGTTCAACATGCTCAGTGAGCTTGATTCTCAACATGCCTAAAACTTGTTCTCCATCACTGCATCCTCATAAATGAGACATGAAGATAGCTACAGTTCAAAGAGTAGTCAACCTTCATTGATTTTTATATTATCTATGATTATAAGCTTATATGTTCAATATTTATATTGGACATAAACAAAGGTGGATTGTTTTTAAAAGATAAATGGTGCAAATGAATAAAGATTTAGACTGAATGTTTAACATTGTTTTCATTGTACTGCTGACTTTTTTTATGCTTTATATCTTGCTATATTAGCTATGGGATTAAATGTTTGGTATATGTTTGAAAACCCATTTGGCCACCCAGCTCACAACTGTCTGTCTGCTGTATTGTTTTCTTTGCAAAAATGTTGTATTTATTTAAATAAACATCTATTCTAATTCTATCACCTCCGTCAAAATAACAGAGAAAACATACACATGCCTAAGAACTTCAATAAATCAATAGTAAACAGGGAGTCATGATATGCAAGATAGCAGTGCCGTTAATATAACATGATTAAATGTGAAGGCAATTAAAGCCATTTTGAAAATTGAGTGTATATATAGTGTCATGTTTACAGCAGTTATGGGTTTTGTCATTTAGTCTGACTTGAGATGATAAAGCTGAAGTCATGACTGTGACATATACCATCAAATTACTGTAAGATTGCAATTGATACATCTCACTGGTCAGCCAAAGCAAACACACTTGTAGTCTTAAGCCAGTGGTTCTTAATTCCCGTCCTCAGTCCCCACCCACCCCCCTGAACATTTTGCATGTCTTCCTTACTTAAGACACCTGATTCAGATCCTCTCGTTAACAGAGAGATCCACGAACTGATCCTTGTGTGTCAAATAAGAGAGACATACAAAATGTGCATGGCGGGGGGGGGGTCCCGAGGACCAGAATTGAGAACCACTGTCTTAAGCTAAATTATACTTTGAGCTTTTATAGATTCACAGTTCACATATGCTTTGACTTTGCACTAATTAATTTGTCCACAAGGTACAACTCCAAATCAGAAAAAGTTGAAACAGTATGGAAAATGCAAATAAAAAAGAAAGTAGTGATTTCTAAATTTACTTTGTCTTGTATTTTATTGCAGACAATCCAACAAGCATTATTTAATGTGCTCCTTGTGATTTGTATTGGTTTTTTTTGGGGGGGGGTTTTCCAAAATAAACACGTATTCCAATTTTGGTTCTTCCAACACATTTCAAAAAAGTTGGGACAGGAGTAATTTAGGACTAGTAATCAGGTAAATTGGTTAAATAATTATGTGTTTGCAGGAAGAATGTAACAAAATTACACCTGAAACACTTCAT
The DNA here is from genome assembly GCA_903798115.1 of Danio jaintianensis. NCBI lineage: Eukaryota > Metazoa > Chordata > Actinopteri > Cypriniformes > Danionidae > Danio > Danio jaintianensis. The sequence goes on from CAIGQV010000919.1 coordinate 2,351,726, forward strand.
CACTTTGTATCTTCAGTCTCTAAACGTCTTTTAAGTGTTGTGAAAAGGAATGCCAACATTACAAAGTGGTAAATGCTTTACTGTTCCAACATTTTTTTAAATGTGTTGCAAGAACCAAAATTGGAATACGTTTATTTTGAAAAAAATTAAAAATTAAAAAAATTAAAAAATCATGAGGAACACATTAAATAATGTTTGTTATGTTGTCTACAATGAAATACAAGTCAAAGTCAATTTAGAAATCACTACTTTCTTTTTATTTGTGTTTTCCAGTATACTGTCCCAACATTTTCTAATTTGTCGTTGTAGTAACACTGACAACTTAAGCCATTGATTCACATCCAAAAGGAAGAGGGAAAGACAGAACAACACCCACATACACACACACACACACACACACACACACACACACAGACACAAACACAAGCACTAAAGATGACAAATGCATAAACACTGATTGATGTCAGTGCACGGTGTCAGTGTTTAGTGATTGGATTAAAAGACACCCACAACTGCAGTTTAAATAAATACAAGACATTTTTATCACTAATAACCTCTGGACAGAATTGCCACTGGTGTGCATTTTCCTGAATAACTTCTTGTGCATGTACAGTATTTAGTAAATGAGACGACAGCAGACTACAGAGCTACAGCACTCTATTGTGTAATATATGACCCTCAGTTGCTAATCTGTTACCACAGAACCACAGAAACCTCATAATACCCACTGTCATCTACTGACAACTTTGAAAATTTGTAGTGTATACCCAGCATGAACTTACACTTGACTTATAATTGAAAAATATTACAATAAATAAAACCAGACAAAAAAAACAACATAAAGTCTTAAGAGAAAAAATAAGTGAATATTATTAGTGGACAGCAAATAACTATAAGATGTAAGATGATTTCAAATGAATTGGACTAATGATGTTTAAAAAAGTCCATGTAAAGGTACAGTACACATAAATGTTTGAGTTATTTCAGCAAACTGAAAATGCACATGCATAATTACCTGAGACGAGAATCAAACATATGAGGTACTGATTCCGAGGGTTAGGGTTGATCAAATGGTATACACACACATACTGGGCCAAGTATCTCCTCCACAGTGTCAGATGTTAGGGCTTTCTCAAACAGACAAAGAGCTGTTCAGATCTTCTGAAGCTTTGTGTGTGATTCACATAAAAACATAATGGTTGCACCGGGCACAGTGATGTAAGGACTGGGTCTGCTTCCTTTAAAGGCAGCTCTTACAGGATCATTTCCTGGTCTCAAAAGGAAGTGGTAAAAACCTTGGTCACATAACTGTGACATGGTCTCAGGATAGGTCTCTCCTTGACTCTCTCCCTACTCTATTGGTCTGACCTATCCAAAGCCTTCTTGAATCAGCTGAACCATATGAGGGTGCAGTTTCCTTTCTCCAGGAAATATGAGCTATTTAGAGAGCATATCTAGCTCTCGCTCTCTCTCTCTCTCTCTCTCTCTCTCTCTCTCTCTCGGCAGCTAGCTCTCTGCAACTCTCACATGGTTGCTCACTGAAGCTAAGCCCTGGTCAGTACCTGGATGGAAGACCACATGGGAATACTAGGTTTCTGCCAGAGACCACTGCTGCAGTGGTCTCATATGGAGCAACCTGAGTAGTGTGGCCATAATTGTGGTTGCCAAATGTTCCAGGAGTCTCTGAAAAAGTTTCAGTGGGCCTGCTGCTTTCTCCTTAACTGGTTCAGGCAAGTTAACTCTGACTAAAGTGAGCCAAGTGGTTCAGTGGTGAGCAGCACCATCATATTGACTGAGTACAGCTGCAACATAAGAAAAGAGATGCTCTTCACAGAGGTGAGCTTGCTCTTTTTTCAGTTGACCCAAGCCATAACTGGCTGATGTGCAGAAGCACATGGAGATGGAGAGCATGAAAGGTAGGACCTTGTACTGATATGCCCAACCCTCAGTAGCAAATTAAAGAAACGGTCTGTACTGAGGCTGAAATGCTTCCGCCAAGTTGATAGCTGCAAACCAATCCTGAGGACAGACAGGACCAGAGATGTGTGAAAAAGGAAAACATTATGTAGGCATCCAGAGAATTTGTGTTTTGAGAGTGAGGAAGCATTGCATCGCTTTCTAGCTACACACAAATTGCCACACCCAGAGACTGAAGAAACTGGTCTTTTAATGAGAATATTATAGTCGGTGGTGAGCTGATTCTCAGCTCCACTCTGGTGGAAAGGCATTGATCTCTGGGTGACCTGTTTTAGGGACACTTTGCTGTCTTTTAGCAAACTTATTGGCAGGGACACTGCTAGGGTTTCTGGGTTAGGGTTAGTTTAACTAGTTTACAAATTAACGCCATTGTACTGCCTCTCTCAAACACAAACAATAGTGAAACATGTTCTTAATGTTATATAAACTTTATTATTTTCCAAGTGCCAAATGGCGTTTTCTCACAGAAAAAAATCTATTGTTACAATCTACAGTGGATTAACATTGAGATGAATAACTGAGAGAATTTCTATTTTACTTTACTTAAAACAACTTCATAAAAACTAGCTTCAGAATCATAAAAGAAACAGGCAATTGTCCAGAACAGGATATTGTCCCTTAACCTGTTAGACAGCACCCAACTTATGGGCATTTACACCTACATAGCTTAAAATAGTAATAATTCTATACCCCACAAAAATTAGGTATCATTGAAAGAAGACACTTTGAGCTTTACTATGGTCCATCTAGACAGTTTCATGCTAAAAAAATATAAAAAGTTATACATTATGAAGTAATGATAAAGAAAAATTGTACTGTGTTCAATATTTGTTTTTTCTTATACAAACACATGAAATCAGTCTTGCAATAACTTGCTTTGAATGCCAAGTGTCTCGTGAGTTTACATTTCAAATTTGATGAAGATAGCATGCAAAATGAGATTTCTGCAAAAAGTTTTCTGAGACTATATTGCTGTCCTGCTCTCTCTCACTGTCAGAGGCACTTTCTTAAAAATGACCTTGTGAACTGCACTGAACATTTTATTATTTCGTAAACAGTTTTAATACAAACTCAGTGTGTTTGGTCTCCTTAGCAGAATCCCCAGCATGTCATCAACTCATGGTGACCAACTGAAAGAGAATGAGAATGTTGTTTACATTGAGAAATGAATGCTTAAACATTTTTATTTCTAATTTCAGATGCTTAATCTCAGTGAACGGAGGCATGACATCACCAAGCAGAACCCAAGAGTGAGTTTATATATAAATAAATGGTAAAACTTTACAATAAGATTACATTAGTTAACGTTTAATAATGTATTTACCAAGAATAACAAACAATGAACAATGTTTTTTTATCTTTGTTCCCATAAGTAAATGTAAATACCAACTTTCATTGTTACTCCTTGTTAATAGTGCCTTGACTAACATTAACAAGATCAATTTTGGATTTTAAAAATGCATTGCTAAATATATAAATTAACATTAACTACCTAGGATAGTGTAGACTTCTTTCAACCATTTGTAAAGATCAATTTTTCTTTCTGCAAACATTACATTTCATTAAAGAGCTAGTAAATTGTTACAGCTCAGATCAATGTTTTGTGTCTAATTATTTAGGTTTGTAGAAAGTTGCCAAGTAATAAGCCGGATAATGTACATTCAGCTGGTTGTTTTCACGGAATAATTCTCTCCAGTCTCTCCACGTCCATGTTTTTTTTTTTTTTTTTACCTACTGTATGTATGTGTACAGTACACTGTATGTGTCTGCCCTGTCAGCTTGTGGTCTTAGAGCTGATTTTATCCATGTGTATATTTATGATAGGTGCTGGACTTTGGTTGGCCTGATCATCATGCTCCCGCTCTAGACAAAATCTGTAGTATCTGTAAAGCCATGGACACCTGGCTTAATGCAGACCCTCACAATGTGGTGGTACTTCACAACAAGGTGATCATCATATCACGTCTGGTCTGCTCACCCAATATCCACCTCCTTCACCTTGCATGTCTGGACTCTGGACTGATCTGCTGTTGTTAATTAGTATGCTGTTATTGGAAAGGAATTTACAATAAAGGTGATGTTTTATCATTTCATATTTATATTTTTCTAACTTTTAATTTAGATTTAATTTGAAATTATTATATGCTCATAATTAAATATACTGAAGAATTCTTGTCATCTCAGAAAACTGCTTTCTAGCACTTTTATGCATGTCGTACACTACGGGGGATAAAAATGTGCAAGTCTTGTTAAACCATTTAAACCATTTAAATTAGTTGTACCATATAGTACCATATCCCATACAAAATGTGCCAGACTTCCAAAACATTGCCTATTATTCCATTTTTAATATCGTATTGTGTTTGTTGCTTTGGGATATTGCATTATATATTCAAATTGGTGGAGGGAAGAGGTGATGCATCAAGTACCTTGATAATTGAGCCAAATGTCTTGCAGGGAAACTGGGGGAGAACTGGTGTTGTGGTCGGTGCCTATATGCACTACAGTAACATTTCTGCCAGGTATCTATTTGAAGTATTTGGTTGCATTTAATATAGATTAGAAATGATAATGTATTTGGCAAAGTATGTTTTGTGTTCATATTTGCAGTGCTGACCAGGCATTGGACAGGTTTGCGATGAAGCGTTTTTATGAAGACAAAGCCATGCCTGTGGGCCAGCCTTCCCAGAGGAGGTCAGCAGTGCATCACACATGCATAATTTGACTCTGCACCAGAATATCTATGCAGACTTTAAAATCCTGACTTTGTCATCAAACAAGTTACCCACAGAACCACTGTGACTTCCTATTTTGTGAGAAATAGGTCATTATGCTTTAGATGTCTGCGAGTCATTTCTTGTTGCAAAGTCTGAACTGAGTGCATGCTGAGTCTACTGCAGTTTGGGGATTGAACCAGCAAGTGTTTCCACAGTGCATGCCCTAAAACTGGAATTAAAGTAGAATATAAAATGTTGTGCATTATAATTAATGAATAATCTTTAATACTTACACTCTCTCTAATTTAAACAGATGTTTCACCCCAAAAAAGAAAATTCTGTCATCATTTACTTTCCTTTTAATTGTTCCAAACTTTGAAACTCAGTTTGAACACAAAAGAAGATATTTCGAAGAAAACCTGTAATCATTGACTTACATAGTATCTGTTGTTTCCTACTATAGATGTCAATGGTTACAGATTTTCAGCTTTCTTCAAAATATCTTCCTTTGTGTTCAACAGAAGTAAGAAACTCACAAAGGTTTAAAATCACTTGAGAGTGAGTAAATAGTGAGTACATTTTCAAAGTACTATAACTTTAAGTGACATTTGAGGGAATGGTACTCCATTTACTCCAAGTAAGAAGAACGTGATCAGAGAGAATGCCTTTAATTCATACACAGATATTTGATGTTTTCCAAAAGACATTAAAGCAATAAGGCAATGGTGATCACTGAAAACTGCTTTTTAATATTCCAAAACATTGTGTGTTTGTGTAGGTATGTGCAATACTTTGCTGGTCTCCTTTCTGGTCACATAAAGATCAATAACAAACCCCTGTTCCTTCACCATGTCATCATGCATGGCATCCCTAATTTTGAGTCTATAGGAGGTGGGTGCACATACTGCTAAACATTTAAATCAGTGCAAATTATGTACAGCATTGCATATAAAGCTAGTACAAGTGACTGTAAAATCACTGGTGTGTTATATTATATCTAACCCTGTCAGGTTGCAGACCCTTCCTCAAAATCTATCAAGCAATGCAGCCTGTGTACACATCTGGAATTTAGTAAGTATAGGGTTTTCGAATGTGTATTCTGAATTATGTTGTAAGGTAAATTGTGTAATTGTCACATCATATTTGTAGCTGAGACTGGTTGTAGCACACAAAGATTTTGGTTATTCAGAAATACTGAAAGGTACATATCTAACATACAATGCGTCACTAATAACCATTTAAGTTCTATTTTATTTTGATGGTTCCCTTTAGACATTTTGATAAGCGACTTTGTTAGTTGACATGTTCTTGCTAAATTATAATAAATAGAATGCCTTGAGATGTTGGCAGATACAGCGTTAAACAGACCATATACAAATAATTTAATGAAAGTAGTTGCAAGTTAATAATAGTTAACAGAATGCTTAAAGAGGCTTAAAGAATGCTTAAACTATGAAATTAATGTTTGATGGCATTTTACATTCATTGGCATTAAAACTGATGTTTAATCAGGTAAATTATTTGAATATGGCCAATGTCATCACATTTATTTAAGACTTTGTTTTAAAATATGTTATGTTAAAACTTCCTGAAAATTCTGTCAAAACATAAAACAATTCTCATTATACTTTTGGATTAAAATATGTACATAATGTATATTTGTCACCTACTGTAAAATGTATTTGGCTTTTACATTTTTATATTGTTAAGAAGTAATTTGGATTTCTTTCTCCATAGTGGTATTAATTCCATTAATATGCACAACTTCTTGTTAAATTTTCATGCTCATGTTCAGTAGATGATAATATTTAAATAGGCTAGTCCTCCATTTAGGCTTAGTCTGAAGAATTCAGCGTTGAGACAGCTTGACGTATGCGTGTAATAACCTCATTCATCATTTTTTTTTACTATTCCCCTCCCTTTGGTGTTTTACAGTAACGTTAAAGGTGACAGTCATACAAGCATCTGTATCACCATTGAACCTGGTCTGCTACTAAAAGGAGATATACTGGTAGGAACTGCAAAAGCAACCCTGTTAACACCATAATTACTGTTAAAGATAACTCTATTTCTTTCAATGCTACCCTCCCACCCTATGTATTTTTGTTGTGTCATTTTTTTTTTCATATCGTCAAATCTGAAGCTGAAATGTTATCACAAGCGTTATCAAAACCCCAGTCGGGATGTGATCTTCAGAGTACAGTTCCACACTTGTGCATTACACAATTTAGCTCTGGTCTTCACCAAGAATGACCTTGATGAGACATTTAAAGGTTAGTGTCTTTTAGTTCTGCTATAAAGGTAGAATTATATTTTGTTTATGTATTAATAATCAGTCATAACATTAAAAATCTAAATATGTGAATTAGCAGATGAGAGATTTCCTGAATATGGGAAGGTGGAGTTTATCTTTTCTTTTGATCCTGAGAAAATCAAAGGTAATTTCGTTTTTTTTACCAAAATTGTAATTTGTACTTATTTTTAGCAAAGGTCAAAAGAGATCAGCATACTTATGCTCAAATCTGAAGCTCTTTTTGTCCCTGTAAGGGTTGGATCATCTACAGAATGGACCTAGTGTCTCCGTGGACTACAACACCCAGGATCCCTTGATCCGCTGGGACTCTTATGAAAACTTCAACAGGAGATGTGAAGACGTTAATGTTGGTAAGAGACACTATTCTTGGTGTGTTCTTGTTCAATATAATGACTAGTCAGGTATTTGTGTTAGCTGAGGGGTTTTTTTTTTCTAGCTTTAAATGGGCTATATGTATATGTGCTTTTATGTGTGAACAGTTTGTAACAACACTTAACCCTAAAAGGAGCCTATTATGCAAAAGATTTACATACCGTTTGATCTGTATATACTGTATATTACACTACTGTCATTTTAATTCACAGATATTGTGTATATTTGATATGCTGTTTATATGCAATAACACAATACAAAGAACTTTAATATTCACACAACATGCACCACCCCAAAACTACTTTTTGGTGTCCACTTCAGGAAATATTGTATCAGGAGAACAAGGTTTTTACATTCAGTGGCAATGTCAAGTGAGTGTGACAGACATTATAATCAAAACCAAAACAAGGTTAGAATGGGCACTTTGTAGGCACTTTGTAAAAAGGAGCATAAAATGTCCTCTTTAAACTTAAGTTAAACTACGAATGCAGCCAAACCTTCCAGTTTTCACTGACCTATAGGAAGGAAGGAATGTTCATTTATTTAGCACATTTACTGTGTATTGCCATACACCCAAACCACTTTGCAATTGTATGAGGGGGTCTCTCCACACCCACACTAGCGTTTTGCATCCACCTGAATGATGCAACAGCAGACACAGGACAACGGCATCAGTGCGCTCACCACACACCAGCTGCAGGTGGAGCAGAGAGACAATGGTAGAGCCCATTCAGTGGATTGGGATGATTGGGAAGCCATGATGGCCGATGGGGGGAATTTGGCCAGGAAACTAGGATTACATTCCTATTCTTTAGGAGAAGAGCCATGTCATGCTTAATGACCACAGAGTCATGAATTCAGTTTAACGTTTCATCAAAAAAAAAGATGCTCACTGACAGTGTAGTGTTCCATCAGTATGGAAATGTATCCAAGAAAATGGAAAGTCAGTGGAGGAGGTAGTGTCATGTTTTGGGTGATGTTCTCTGCAGTATGAGTTTTATGCAGCCACGTTATCAGAGGCTCCTTCAGCCACATGCAGTTCCTTTTATGCATTTGTGATGAAGTTCTTGTGAGGGTGAGGAAAAAGGCAGGCTTAGCGATAAGATAAGTTTAATGAAATCTTTATTGAACTTTTATGAGTACTCTCAGCACATCTCTCTCTGGTCCTGGCTCTCTCAGTCATCTGCTGTTTAGTCAGGTTTTCAACACTGTCTCTCCATCCCAATCACTGCACTACACAGGTGTCAGTAATGCATTGACCTTTGTGTAGGTCATTTGGCCTATATATTGGGGCATGGGTAACCCGGTGAGGTGAGGATGGCCCAGCTAATAGCCAGGCACTTCTTCTCAATGGTGCTGTACTTAGCTTCCCTCTTTGAGAGCTTGTGGCTAATGAACAGCACCGGCCATTCCTCTCCACTCACCTCCTGAGATAAGACTGCCCCCAAGCCCCTGTCTGATATGTTGATTTGTGCTAAACAATAGGGAGAGCAAAATTAGGAGCGTGCAACCTCTGAAATGTGTCCAATGCCCCAAACAACCGGAATGGAAACATGATGAATTTGTGCATTCTGAATGGCGTAGTGAAGTTGATTTTCTCTTTGGAAAATGGAGTTAGGGGAATCTGCCAATATACTTCTGTTAGATCCAATGTCAAGTAAAAGCGAATGGCACCTAACCAATCGGGTAACTCGTCAACTCATTGGACATGCACAGAATTTTGACACACTGATTAGCTTGCGATAATCCACACAGAACCAGACAGAGCCATCCATCTTGTGACCAAGACAATCAAGCTGGCCCAGTCGCTGTGGAATCCTTATACTATGTTTATATCTAACATGTTTTTCAATTCTTCCTGAATCCCTTTTTTTTGTGTTCAGGTAGCTTGTACGATTTATTATTATTTATGTCGCTTTCCTGTATTGACATCGGTGTTGTTGATTCTTGGCCTTAATCAGATTCTCCTTTGAGAGCTGCCCAAGTGTGTAGAGTTTTGCTCGCAGGTCCAGAACATATTGTAATTCTTTTTTTATTATTTGAAAGCTCATCCTCCCAAGCCCCTCTACAAAACATCCAGGACCCCACTGGGCTGTCTGCCATAGAGGAGCTTTAAGGAGGAATACACCATGGAGGCTTGGGGAACATCCTGTGCAGTGAATAACAGAGGCTCTAATCACTTCTCCCAATTCTTGGTGTCTTTTTGAAGGAATTTCTCCACCAGTCCATTCGTTTGTATGTGATAGATGCCGGTGCAAATGGATTTAATGACCAATAGTCTGTACAATTCACGCAACATGCGTAACAAATAATATGCCTTGGTCAGTGAGGATTTCTTTGGGAATTATAACTCGGGAGATAATACAGAAGAGCAACTCTGCAACACTATTAGCTGAAATGCTGTGGAGAGCGACCGCTTCCCGGTACCGCATTGCATTATCCACAAGACCTAATGCAAATATAACGCAATATACCCATATTTTTTAATCACAAAATATGGGTAGGTGAGTGGCCGGTAAGGCTGTAGGAGTTGCCCTTTGTTCACCTGCACCTGATCTAAGTTATTTTTTAATGTGTTGTCCTGCGACTGCTCCAGCAGAAAATCCCCATTCTGTAGCTGAATGGGTTTTCCCCCTGATGCAGCACAGTGTTTGAAGTGGGGACTAACCACTAGCGAATAGTGTACTATATACCCATAAATACACCTCACTCAGGCTGTGTGGTTCTTATCCAATACCACATCTTGCATTAGGCTTTGATGGATAGAGGTTTGGTTGCAACCTGAATACACCAAAGCCTAATAGGTATACCCCCTAATACTCACAGCTGGCCCAGACGTCCCTACTGACCTTCCTGCCACATCAGAATGGAAAGCGCCCGACTGCCTGCCTGCTCAGTCCACTCTTCCAAACTTTCTTCTGGGGGCCAGTTTGAGTAATCCAGGTCCCCAAACTCTAAGAGCAGAGAGATCCTCTGGTGATACTCTGCCAGCCAGATGGCCTTGTGAAGCATTTTGGGACAGTGGCACTGGACCCACTGTGACATTCTGGCTGGAAGGAAAACAATGAACTGCTCCAATAACACCAGATTGATTACTCCGTTGACGATCAGACTACCCAATGCCAGTTACCTGTGGCAGGCGTCCCGGAGCTGCTGTGCAAAGACAAAGGACTGGCCACTATCATCAAGCCCCAGGGAGTGAAACTGATGTCATTGTCGCTGGATGATGGCGCACCTCATGTCATTGTAGACCAGGAGGTTCTGGACTGGCAGTTGCTGTGCTGCGATTTGGGCTTCACCCCCCAGCAGAGGGATGAGTCAAACTGGCCAGTTGGTCCGTGGCCAGCCCCACATGCCCACCATCTTTTCAAACAGGTCCTGAAAGGTCTCTGGGTCATCCTGTTGACCCATCTTCTGGAGAATTGTGGAAGAGTGAGTGGCAGATGAAAACCTCACATTCGAGCAGCTCCCAGAACAGCTTGCGGTCCTTCTATTGGGCTTCTACTAGCACCTGCAACCTCTTTATTCCTTGGCTCCAAGAGTGCTTGATGTTGTTCGCAATGTAGGAGTGTGAGTGCATAGATGACATCCATGGATGGGCTGCTGGACGGAGTCATCACTCTGGTGGCGATGTCTCTTTTTCCTCCCAGGATTTGGCACCAGTGGGATGTAGTTCTTGTGAGGGTGAGGATTAAGCTTAAGGGTGAGGGTGAGCTTAAATCCTTGGCAACAAAGTTATGGCTTAGAAACCCACTACAATCATTGGACTGTGGAGGAGCCTGGAAGAAGAGTGGACCAAGATCACAGTAGTGTGAGGCTAGTGATGTCCTGTGGTGCAGATGTGCTGAAGTCGTTCAAAACAAGTGTCGGTACTCTTCAAAACAATTGTTCACTGCTGTAACCTTGAGAAACTTTAGGGTGCACTCACACTATGCTATCCGAACCGTGCCCAGGCGCGTTTCCCGGTTCGTTTGACAAGTGTGAGTGCTCCGAATCGGGCTCAGGCGCAGTTCAGTGAGCCGGCCCTGGCCCGGTTGGAAGAGGTGTGCCAGAGCGAGGTTCAGTTGGGCTTTGGCGCGGTACGCTTGTAGTGTGAGTGCACAGCATGCCTCAGCCCGAAACTGAATACGTGACAGCTGCACCTTCAGCAAACCTCCTAATACCTGCAGAGCGATGACTTGTGTGGTGGATCTGTTCAGCAAATATTTGACTGTATGTCACTGCATCCCAAACGACTAAAATGATATAACTAAAGCAATTGCCACTGTACGGAGCGAGAGCGCTTCTTTTCCTGTTAAGCTAAACAGTCACAACATCGATGACGTAAGCATGCTCAGGTTCGGAATGCAAATGGCATTGTGAGTGCAGGCCGTCGGGGGATAGGGGAGGGGGGACAATCGCGCTTCGGCCCGGTTCAAGGCAACTGTACCTAGTGTGAGCACGCCCTTAGTTGTAATGTTTCTTTGGGCTACAATTATTGCTCTTCTATATTTTTTGAATACTTTGATTTTCAGTTTAGTTGCAGTGCATTGGAAATTGTTTTTATTTTTTGCAAAATACTCGAAATAGCAATAGCAAAACAGCACAGATAAAATTCTTTGTAATTTTGAATGATGAAGATTACATTCCATTTCTGAAAAAAACAAATGTTCATGAATTGTTTTATCACTTTGATCTCCACTGAATAGTCTTACATAGCTCAATTTATATAGCATGTAATTAATAAAAATTTATTATTGCATATAGGTCTCAAGTATACTTTAAAACAAATTATCATAACAGTTTATTTTAATTACCTCATCCGCCGACATGATTGCACTGAATTGCAGTTTGTGCAAACATATCCATATCGATAAGTCAATCATAAGATGGTTTAATTGCTGTTTTTTTATTACTGTCATTTTTTTCTCGCATGTTTATTTTGTTATTGAGAAGAAAGACTGCAGCACATATTTACATACTCTTCTTTCATAATGTCACACTCAGCAGCGTGGGTGCTGTCTGGATGTTTGTTAACAGTAAATTGCTGCAAAGGTATTTCTTATAAAATAACAAAACAATAACACATAACAAAGGAACCGTATAACTTCTGCTAGCTTCTAATCAAAGGATAAAAAAGAACTGTGCCATTTTGTCCTTTAAATCACATTCAGTCTCTTGTACGTTGTGTGCACCAATGCAAACATGAAACACCATCTTTATGTCAATGGTTTTGCTGATATAGTGAGTTTCTGAATTCTTCATATACCCCTTTTAGAAAGGATCAAGGTCAAAATGTAATGGTAATTTGACCTTGTATGTACACCATGTCTCGTTCCCTTTGATGTGTTGGTGTGGTCGTGTAATTTTTGTGTTCTTGGAGAAAGAGCTTTAAGGGGTCACTGGCAGTGTACTGTAAACAACAATGCAGGGTTAAATGGGATATATGGATTCTCTTCCCATTGCTGCTAATGATCAAGACTCTAGGGATGCCACTTGAAAGCAGTGTCTACTTAGCGGATTATGACTGTTTTTCAGGGCATTCAGACATTGGCAGCCATGGCCCAATGGTTAGAGATTTGAACTTGTGATTCAAAGATTCAAGTCCCACCACTGCCAGGGTCTGTACCACCCTCAATGCTACTGGGAAGGCCACTACTCTGGGTGTGTTTCCATGGGTATGAGTCGTTTTGGATAAAAGCATCTGCTAAATGCTTAAATGTAAAGATGAGATAATGATTTGGAATTTTGATGGGATTGTTCTGATGTTCTGTGCGTTTTACTTATCACTTCAAGGTGAAAAAATGATGTCTCAGGTCATTAGCACACTTTTCCTTTGGCTCATTTTTTAAATCCATGTGGTCTGCCACACTGAGCCCTTCCCATGCCTCCTGCCAATCAGAGTTTTAAATAGCATCTAGAGAAATAGAAGGCGTCAGTGGCCCTGCTGGCAGCCCCAGGGACGGGTGGAAAACTGACACTCCTCTCTTCAGTGTCCTCTGCTGGGAGGAAGGGCTGGTGGGTAAGGCCAAAGGCGAGGGTACCCCAAAACACACACACAACCCTCCACACAATGAATACAGTGATCATAAAGGAAAGAAAAGATTGGTGCTGTCATGACAGAACTTTGGGAAAATAGAATCACACTTAAGTCCACAGTCTTTGGGGCAAGTTTACTAAACAGGGCAAATTATTCCATAAAAATCCTATAAAAGCATAGATGGAAGTGGAAAAACTTTTGAGGTGATTTACTGACAATTTAAAAACACAGATGCAGCAACACAAAATCATATTTATGTATTGGCTTTTAAAGATATAGGTGTAACAGGAAAAGAAGAAGAAGAGAGAAGCACAGGATTAGAAAGTGTACTAAAACATAACTGCACTAAATGTTTGAAGTACTGCCCAGAAGGTTATCTGCTCCAAACATATACTGTTTGTTTTTCTTTTTCTTTTAAACAAATATCTGAAATTCACTTCTTTAATCTACACATTACCCATTTAATTAAAACATAAAATGGGATAAAGCTCAGCTGGGAATAAAGGGTTTGTTAACAAACATAACAGGACATTAGTGTGTACTTGCATGTACAAAAACCTCAGGAAATTACAACAAACTCAAGGACACAGAATCTGTCTTAACTCTCAGCTTTCAACAGCAAATCTTAAATAAGCATGGAGCAGCATTTAGACTTCAAGGAGAAAAAATATTCTTGCCACCTTTAAAATGTACCATTAAAAACATAAATATAACTGAACATAAATATTCACTGTCCTTTAAATAATAGTTTGGGAAGAACATGATTTAATCATCATTAATCCTGTTTTTCAAAGCTGTAAACAGGACAAAGATAATTACAGTATGTTTTGCAAAACAATATACTGTACAATACGTCTTCAAAATTACATGTTTAATCAAATATGTTGTTTACTTGTCATTGATTGTGAAATTGATTTGCAGTTTCTGAATGAACATTGTTTCTAGATGAAGTCCTGTGTTTAGAGTTTAAGTTTGTAATATATAAAATATGATTTATCTCTGCAGTCTGAAAGACTATAATAATGCCATGTAGTGAAATTTGGATCATTAGCTAAATTAAGTAGTACGCAAAACAATTTGGATGTTATCAGACCCTATAACAGAACAGTATGATTTGACAGAAATAAATCCAAAGAGAGATTCAAAGCAAAGACAGATCCTTTCAAATGCAAGCTCAGTGATCACACTCCAGAAAACAGACGAACATGGCTTTTAAAGAAAGAAGCCGAAGGGCCACTTTGTACTTCATTATTTAAAAGATTTAATGAGAAGATATGGCAATATCTTACAAATCTTAAACCCCACATACACATATATTTCCATTGGTGTGTGTTCCCAGGGTATGTGGTGACTGTCTATGTATGTATGCCTATGACAGAGACAGAGGGGTGCTCTGGGGCAGTATAGCTATCAGGGCTTGTTTACAGCCTGGGCTCCCATATTTGGCTGCTGCACGGCTTCATGGCATTTTTGGAATGACTGAGAGGGAAGTGTGTGGAACAGAGAGAGAGACAGAGAGAGAGGTGACTGTGACACTTGGTCAGAGTGACTCACAAAAGAGAGAAACTCTGTTTAATCAACTAGACAAAATGATATCTCGCCAAAGACACAGAGACTGGCAAAGTCTCTGGTGAACAGTGCTTAATACAGTACTTGGAATCAAAACTTAATTTGAGTTTACATTGGGCCTGAAAGTAGGTGAGTGTTACAGAGGATGTTTCCTCATTCAAACTGTGTTCTCAATGCATGTATCTGTGCGTTCAAGTGATTCACATTTTATGTTTAGCTACTGTATCTTCTTTATCTTTTTGTATATATTTTGTATGATTTATGTGCAAAAACATTGTTTTTAAATATAGAGGTGAATTAACTTGCATTAGCTAAATGTTTTACATTTTGTACATTCAGAAAAAATGCTCTAAACTGAGACTTCTCTAAAATCTGAAAACAGCCTCTGTGGGTAATTTTGTTTGTCAATACATGATGTCCATCATTTCAAACATTTTAGATGGCCTTTGTACTCCTAAAAATGGCCACACATTCAGGCTTTTGTTTAGAGTCTGTGATAAGTATAGCATATCTGGGATGTTTTGTGATACAGTATGTGGTGATTTATATATTTGTATGTTTTTTTTCTTTTTAGTATGCTCATTTCTGTACTAATCTCTTTGGGAAAATAATGTTGTTTTTTTTCAGTAGTTTCTGTAGATCTTTTCTATTGTTTTTAAATCTTACCAATGATGATTTATGTAGTTGAATTGTGTCATTTCAAACAAGGTTGTGAGGTATATATCTAGATGAAATTTAATACAAATATATAGTATATATTTATTAATATTAGGAATGTTAATATAAGTAAGAATTTATCATTATGTTTCCATTCTTTGGGCAATGCATTCTAATGTATTGTTAATCGTATAATTATGGTATAATTAAGTTGTAGAATCACTTCTGAATCACTGGGCATGTAAAAGAAAAATGCATAGAACAAGCAAATAAATGAAACAAAATGTAATACAGAAGTTTTCTGTGTTTGGGTGGATGATGTTGGAATGTTATGCTGAACGTGAATGAGCTGTTCTGTCTTATTAAGCGGCTGCTGGATCACTATGTGACTTCATGTTGATTATAAACAGCCGACCCCATCCCCCCAATTTAACTCTTACAGTACAGTCTTGATGTCTCTTACGTTTTCTCATGTCATTGCCATTTCTGTCAGCTAACCACTGGCCCATTCCATTTCTGTAAATTCCCATTATACTCTTACCACCCGTGTATGTCTGTCTATCTGTCTGTCAGTCAGTCTGTCATTTATCTGTTCTATATATTTGCCTAGCTGTCTACATGTCTGCTTCCCACCTCATATTCTTTTTTCAACCTCTCCCTGCTATCTGTCTGTCTGTCTGCCATATGTCTGTCTCCTCCAATTCCATGACCTTATTTTTTTTTTATTCCCTTTTTTGCTTTGTCCTTTTGTTGTTTATTAAAATGTCCTTATCTTTCAATGCCTATTTATAAATTAGGCCACTATAAAATATTATGTTGAACTATAATGGCCTCTGCTACCTCTCTCTCTCTGTCTCTTGACCAACACTCTGGCATTATTTACCAGTGATATCATTCCCTTGGCCTAACGTAATGCAATGGCTGTTGCTAGACAGACCGAGTAAAACTTGGCCATCGTCATGCCAAACAAGTTTGTGCATATTTTCTGAACCCCAGCAGCAATCATTTGCTAGGTACATGAAACTACTTAGGTTTAAGTTACAACCTGGCAATTATGTGGTCTGGACAATTGTGGGATCTTTTAAATAGTATAGTCCGTGCCTCATTTGTCTTCCTTGTCTCAAACATGCAATCGTAGCTCAAGTTGATTAGGGCTCATCAGATTTCTATTATAAATGATTTCTAATTTCTAATTACTATGCAAAAACAAATATTACATACTACTAATGTGCAGTAGTTATCTCGCCATTTCATCTTCCTTCCTTTCTTTTTCTTCCATAATTTCCTTTTAATGTCATTGTTTTTCAAAAGCTGGACAGTTTTGCAGTGACAGTGATGACAAAAAAAATCCCCAGTACTTTCAGAAATTGTCTTTTGCTGTAGAAAATACCAGTCAAACTGTGAGAGACACAACCTGCCTGCATCATTTTAGTAATTATGATGAATTTTTAAACACTAAATATCAACAAAGGGCTGCCAGCTATGTACTGTCTGATACAGTGCTATGTTTGCTGATTAGTGCCACGTTCCTCATGCATCAGATGTTTGAGGTCAATGTATTCTACTGGGTAGTGTGATGTCATAATTCTGTTATGGCATAAAATCAATTGGAAAAGTACAGTATCTGTATCTGTCATAAAGCTTTTAACAGATTAAAGATATAGTACTGGCACATATTTGTCATGGCCAATAACCTTTGCTTCTTTCATTCTTTAACATAAAAGGTGTGATTCTAAAATTGTCATGCTTTTGGATGCTTTACCATGTAGGAAGCCATCCACACAGGTTCACGGCTAATGTGGAGATTTGTCATCTGTTGCTGGTTATATGGTATATGCAGATAGCTGAAGAGGCTCCAAACAGAAGGTGTCTTCTGAAGCCATGTGATAGGTTGTGCAAGGTACAGAATTAATTTTTAACTGTTGTTCACTGGAAATCTTACCCTTGCAGATTCTCAATTTGTCAAATGACATCAAACTAAAGGAATTTGAGATCAACAGCATAAAACTGTGTACTGTATGTTAAACAGGCTGTTTTTTAAATTAAACTTAAACGCAAATGACATTTCAGAGCTCAAGTGGAGGGTAAGATTTTCAGTTAATAACAGATTAAATTTGGTCTGTTGGCCTATGGCCAATGTCAAAGCTGTCGTATGACTTCAGAAGAGATACAGAATAAAACTATATTTTTGTTTTATATGTTCCACATTAAGGATATCACATAGTAGAGAAATTTGTTTAGATTCAATGACATTTGAAAAGTTTAAGCAAATGATGACTCGGCACTCTTAAAAGTAATGGTTCTAAAAGGGTGTGTTCACAGAAATCTTTTTGGGTTCTCCAAAGAATTTTTCATTGAACAGTTCTTAAAAGAACCAGTGCAGTAAACATTCTAATAATCTGAAGAATTCTTTTCCACTGTTTGGTCATGTTAAAGTTTGTTTGTGGAACCTATAATGCTAGTAAAGAAGCTTTACTTTTAAGAGTGAAGTTACATTTTTAAATGGGATAGAATGGAAAAGGTCAGTCTTAAATGCTCACAAGATAATTTTTATAACCTCTCTTTCAGATGCTGCTCATACTCAAGGTCCAATAGACGGCAATCTTTACGCCCGGGTTCAGAAGAAAGACTCGCTTGAGGGTATTGTGCCTGCCAATGGTGCTTATTCAACTGACCGTGTTCCTCCTGTAGCTGAACACGCTCTTCCTCTTCCAGTTGCCAACCATCAGCTACCAGCCGCAGACCACGCTCTTTCTGTCAGCAGTGACTCAGGCAACTCCACTGCTTCCGTTAAGACAGACCGCACAGATGATGCTCAACAATCTTTGTCATCCTCAGGGCCTGTGAGCCAAGCTCCCCCTGGGACAGTAATTAGTCCTTGTGAGAACCGAGAGTTGGAACAACTTCTGAGTGGTTCAGAGGGACCACCTCACCAGTCTGTCCTCTCTTTTGCTAACACAAGCCCAGGGGTTGGTGTGAGGCACCTTGTGCCTGCCCAGGTCCACGTTAACGGACAAGCAGGTGCTGAGCGTGAAACTGACATTATTGACGACGAGTTACCAGAAAGCCAGGTGGGAGATAACAGTGCTGGCAGTCTTGGCACACTCTCCTCCTTTGAGGGTCAAGATACACCAGCTGATAGTAAAACAGTCACAGAGTGCACTGTAGTAGAAGTAGAGGGACATTGTGGGAATTTCCTAGAGCGGAGGCCTAAAAAGGAAATGCCTGTACACCAGCTTCGAGGGTCATCATCAGCTCATGGACTGATAGACTACAGTGGGCAGAATGAAGGAATGTATCGCTCACAGTCATATGGTGGCATTGTGCTGGATGGAGGCCATAGGTATATGCCACAAGCTCCAGAACGTAATACCAGCAGTCGAGAGGCAGTGCAGCGAGGGCTCAGTGCTTGGCACCAATATGGTCTTGTAGATGACCCTTTCTTTGGCTCAAATGGTGCTCTGTCACGCTTCTCAACTCGTGGAGGCGGATCACAGCAGGATGTAGAACAGTCTATAGATGCCCTAAACATGCTCATGCTTGATTTGGAGCCTTCGCATACACCAGTTCCCAAATCTCAGAGTGCTCCCCCAGGTGAGAACATCTCAGCTTTCCATCCACCCTTTGCCCAGACTATAGCCAGACCTTCCTACCAGGCTGACCAGGCCATATACAGCGTAACTGGTGGCCCACCTCTCTCTTCCTCTGCTAGTTTTGGCCAGTCCTCACAAAGATCATCACCTGCTTACCCCATAACTCCAATATCTGACCATCAAAGAGGTTACCCTCAGACTCCACAGACCCCTCAGACCCCTTATTCACCTATCTATCAACAAGATCCCTACAGTATCCGGGGAGGTTCAGTTACAACACCATCCCCAACTTTGACCCTCCCATCTCCAATCAAGCCCCAGTATGTCTACCCAGGAAGTAGCGAAGTGTCATACTCTCCAGATCTTCAGGGTACATTCCCAGGCCCTCAGAAAAGCTACAGTGCATCATCATCTCCACTCCCTCCTGTTACCCTTGCAAAAGAGCCTGAGCCAAAGTCTGACGAGGAAATGCTAAACCTTGAGGGGCTTGTGGCCCACCGTGTAGCAGGTGAGGAAGAAGAAAACTCTCTACTCTGAATACACAGCTTTTAAAGCATATACAATTTTATTAGGCCATTTTAAAAAACTCTAAAATCATCTGTTAATTATCTGTAAATTGTGGGTAATCCAGATATCATTCTACTCAGCCTTAGTGCTCATTTTAATGGAAAGAAAATAGTAGCCTTCTGGCTTCATTTACCTCAACAGCTATTTTACAATTTTTTTATTCTTTAAAACCAAGCGCATTAACTAATAATGAATCATATCTTTTGAAGAAAGACAATACACCTGGTAATCTGATGGAGTCCTACAACTGTCTTTAAATTCTCTCTTCTCCTTTTATAGACCTATAGAAGATAGAAATATAACCAAATATACTGTTCAATCATTTGAAAGGTTCCCTACAATGTTCCACTGCATATATATACAATGAGCACATGTTCTAATATGGAACTCTAAAGCTGACATACAGACTAAAGAATGATGAAAGAAGATTATAGAGGTGTCATCTTTTCACATGTTGATGTAGAGTATTTCTGGCAGACACTCAGATTGTTCACATCAACACTGTCCTCTGAGTAGGACTGGATAGCTGCAAGATGTAAGTCACCAGCAGCCAGAATAGACATACTGTGCTGAGCTAAAACTACCATGCATTCCTTGGCTTTGACAACAGCTACTGAATTTACAGTAAAATATATAACAGCACCATCTTCTGGCTGTGAAATAATTGCTAGACAGGCTTTATGAAACAAAATAGGCCCATTTTACAGTCATTTAAATGTGACCCAATTCCAATTTTCTGCTCAAGTGTGACACAAATAAAACTGTTCTATGAGCATGTAAACAGGAGGGAAAAAACATACATTTAAGTATTTCAACAATAGCTTTAGGCCTCATTCATATGTGGAAATAAATGAGATATAAATCAGATGCCAATGTGATTTTCATGTAGGATTAGATTTTCAGAGACATTGTGTTGTGTATCTACAGTAATTAAAATTGTGATAATTTGTTAGTTCTCCATGATTTTACATTATTCTTAGAATGAAGCACATGTTGAGTCAGTAAATGTGGACACAATAACAACAATAATAAAATTAATAATAATAATAAGTAATAAAAGAATCCTGACATAATATGCCCCCACCTGTCCTTGCACCCAGACATTCCTCTAAATGGTTGAAAAAACAATAACTGAAACATATGCATAGGCACTTTTCCTCCTCCGCCTCAAAATAATGGTGATTTTTGACAAACTTTACAAATATCGCAAAGTTAGCATCAAGCATTTTTCATGTTCATTCATCTTGGCTAGTGTGTGGTACAAGAAACCCCGTTTAAGCATGTGAAAGGTTTTAGATGGTATGGTGTGTAAACACATGAACTGGATATGGGTCACAAATCTGAATTAGGCATGAATTATGGCACTTTAATGAAATATGAAAAGATCCAGAAATGAGGATTCACAATTTCTTATTTTTTCTTGTTTTTCACTGTTCTCTCAATATCTGCTCTGGACCACCCCTCACACCATTGATTCCCCACCTGCACCTTCACTCTCCCTCTCTTCTCCTGCTTCAACCCACTTCATCATTCCTCCACCCAGAGTACAACGCCCGCATCCGGGGCATCTCCAAGAGCATGTCCTTCCAGTCCGAACATCATCGTTCTTATTCCTTCTCTGGTTTGTCCCGTCACACAATTCTCCACCTCTCCCTCTGTCCTCCACCCATTCTATTCTTTCACTAGATTTCTGTCATCTTCTCTATCATGTCTTTTGTTTTTTTGATATGGCAATAATTTGGAAACTCAGTTGTTTTGACAATCATATTGGATCTCAAATGTTGTGGTGTATAACATTTTGTTTGCCACAAACCCAAATATATATGTTCAGTTCAGTTGAATTTACCTTTATTTGCTTCCTGTTGTCACATGTTCAGTGTCATGTCATTTAATCCCAATTCAGTTCAATGTAAATTTATATCATTACAATCTATTGATCATTAATTACTGTCAGCTTAATATCAGCTAAACTGTATTTTGATGCTCCCACAAAAAAAATTCCACTGACCATAGTCTAACTTTGCAAGTATGTCAACCTATTTTATTAAACCTACAGTAATAGATATATAGATCAATAGTATCTGATGAGAGTTATCGAGAACTTGACATGTAGTTGTACTTGTAGCCAACAAAATCTCCAGAAACCACCTAAATAAAGTGTAACCTGTTGTCATGGAAACAAAATGTATATTTAAGAAAAATACAGTATATACAGTTGCAATCAAAATTATTAAACCCCCTGAATTATTAGCCCCCCCGTTTATTTGTTTCCCAAATTTCTGTTTAACGGAGAGAAGATTTTTTTCAACACATTTCTAAACATAATAGTTTTAATAACTCATTTCTAATAACTGATTTATTTTATCTTTGCCATGATGACAGTACATAATATTTTACTAGATATTTTTCAAGACACCTCTATACAGCTTAAAGTGACTTTTAAAGGCGTAACTAGGTTAATTAGGTTAACTAGGCAGGATAGGGTAATTAGGCAAGTTATTGTATAATGATGGTTTGTTCTATAGACTATCGAAAAAAAATATAGCTTAAAGGGGCTAATAATTTTGACCTTAAGATGGTTTTTAAAAAATTTAAAATTGCTTTTATTGTAGCCGAAATAAAACAAATAAGACTTTCTCCAGAAGAAAAAATATTATCAGACATACTGTGAAAATTTCCTTGCTCTGTTAAACATCATTTGGGAAATATTTTTAAAAGAAAAAAAAATTCAAAGGGGGTTTAATAATTCTGATTGCAACTGTATGTAAATATGTATGGCCTGTATATTTTCTCAAATCAGCTGTATAGGTGGACACATGACCTACATTTGCTTGAAAATGTATAATACTCTTCCATGTGCTTTAGGAACACATTCACTTACAGTAACCCCAGATGAAGCCATGCCAGCTGTACGCCGACGAACCACTAGTGAGAGCCAGTACCTCAGCAGCCAACATGACAGCGGGGCCCATGTGGTGCGCTCTCCATTGAAACCTGTATCTTCAGAGTTTGCCAACACAATTACAATGAACCCAGGTGGACAACCCAAGGAGGTAAAGAATAATAGATAAGATGCACAACTGGATGTTTCATATTTTGTTTTGTTTTTTGTTTTTTGTTGATGTTGTTTTACTTTAATATAGTGACTATTTACACTAAGTACAATTTGCTCTAGATACTATGTGAAAATATCACTTTTTCTTAGATGTTGATGCTATTTACACCATATACAAATTGGGAATATTAGTAATTAATTATTGAAAATTGCCAAATAGCATTTAACTGTTAATTTACCAAGTAAATATAAGAGTATATTCTTAGCATTATGTTATTTAGAGTAATTGCAAACAGTCCTTTTATTTAAACTATGTACGAGTTGTATTTTTATTTAGAATGTAGTGTTTTTTCTATACTATTCTTAATGTAAATAGTGGCAAATATGTGCACCTTAGTATTAAGGGTAACTTATAAAACAGTATGCTCTTTTTATTTGTTGTAAATGATATTATTTGTTAAATTGATGCTGCCTTATGGGATAATCCAATCTGCTATGTGAAGAATAAAAATAAAAATAATCAGTTTTGCAAAACATGGGTTTTAACCCAAGTGCATTGTTTCAAAAGGTTACCCTACTATGCATCTTACATCCTACTCCATTGTGCTGTGATAAGGAGACATATATTGTCTCCATGCATTTATCAGTGCAAATAGCAAAAAAGAGTGTAAATAGACAATTTTATTATTGAGTTATTGTGAAGTGAAATATTAGCACAATACCTCATGGTATACAGCACAATTATTATTGGAGTACATTATATTTTGTCCTCTTTTATATTTACTTTTCAGAAATCTGTGCATAGTTACAAGGAGGCCTTTGAGGAGATGGAATCAGCTCCTTTTACTCCTGCCCACATCAGTGCAGGTGAGACCCATCTCTTGACCCCTACCATTTATGTCTCACCAAAACCTGGCCATAGACTCCATAGTTAATTTCTTATTGAAATTATATGTTCATTGCATTGTAATAAATAAATAAATGTAAATAAAAAATAAATAAATGATTTGTATAAACATGTGGAACATATGTTAAACATAAACATAGAGGTTTTGGAAGATTTCATGAGGGAAAAAAAAGTGATCACGTGATCATATTTTTTTTAGCATGAAAATTTAGTTTTATGCATGTTTTGTGTGTTTCACAAATGATTTTAAAATGTGAAGCTCATGTGATGCTCGTGGTTTCTGTAATGATGTCACTCAGTCTGCTTACATTTGTGGGTAATAATTACTAATAATTACTAAACTATGAATAAGATTTTTCTCATGTAGAGTTTAAACCTGATAATCAAAAGCTTTTCAGCTGACTCTCTCCCCTTTTGTTTAAAAAGGTCTTTCTGGACAGGCTACTCTGTCAGCTGCAGGCCTGAGGGCACAGAACCCTGCAGAAGCTTTGGTACAGCAAAACAGTTTCGGTAAGTACCTGTAAAACCAGTATGGCCCACTGTTTACTTTCGTAAATGGAATGGATATATTTATATATTATACATTTATATTTTCCAATTTTGTCCATTCATGGCCATTCATCTTAAGAAATACTCTCTTCTCTACCACTATCATGCATCTGATTTCTATTTCTGTCCTCCTTATTCACCTGTCCACCTCACTCACACTGTTTTTATTCTCTTCTTCTTAAAAAAAACATCACTGCTCATTTTTTCTTTCTTTTTTATGCTGTCAGATTCTGATTCTAGTGATGAAATGGAAGGTAAGAGTATGTTCAGATGACAGTGGAAAACTTTATAGTGACATGTTCATTATCCTCAAGAGTGCTACACACTCCCACCTGCACACAATCCCTCCAGTTACCTCTTGCAAACCCTTCTGGTTTATGTGGGTTTTATTAAAAGGACATTTCAGCATCGTTATGTTGACAGTTTTGTTCAGTTACTTTAATAACTTTCTTCCATTGAAAATTCAAAAGAAAATGAAGTTCTCAAATTTAATACAATTTGAATTTGAATATTTTTTCATTATTATCATTATTATCATGTTTTGGTCTGTAATCTAATCAGTCAGACTGGGAAAAATACATTTAGAGTACTATAGACTGCCAAAAAGGATAATAAAACAAGCAGAAGAGAGAAGAAATAAAACAACAACTGAGAAACAAAAGGTGTTTGTGGTTGGTCAAACTGATCTTCCATGATTTCCAGGGCAAGAATCTTTACAGCATTAATGTTTGTTCTTGTCATTTCTGGTCAAGAAAGTGAAATAGTAGGCTAATATCTTTATTAATACTGATCTTTTACCACCTATTAAATTCAGTTTGTCAAAATAGTGCACCCTGCAGCTGGAAAGGCATCCGCTGCGTAAAACATATGCTGGACAAGTTGGTGCTGTGGCGACCCCAGATTAATAAAGGGACTAAGCCGAAAAGAAAATTAATGAATGAATGAAAATAGTGCACCCTTTCCTGCTTTCTAAGTCCTTCTCTAAATGTTTTTTGTAGCTTCCACACATATTCTCCTGTGACATAGTATCCATAAGTGAAGTTTATTTATAAACTAATTTCGAGAGGATCACGTGCTTATGATTGAACACAGTTGGTCCTGCATTAGCCATTCATGATTCACCAATTAGACGATTTCTAAGACACCATAAATACCATACCACAGCCATCTTCGTCTTGAAGAAAATGGTGGTTAGTACTGTTGCCTCACAGCAAGAACTTCAGTGGTTCTAGTCCTTACCAAGCCAGGGGGCATTTCTGTGCGGAGTTTGCGTGTTCTCCCTGTGCTCATGTGGGTTTCCCTCGGGTCCCCCGGTTTTCACCCACCGTCCAAAAACATGCAATGTAAGTTAATTGATTAATCCAGTCAGCACCATAGACGTGCTCCTAGTTAATAGTTACCTCTTCATAGCAATCCCTATTTTTTCATTAGCCACAACAGCAGGGGAGTTCTCGAGATCTACCTGAGCTCAAACTCCCCTCTCGCCCTGCAACGGGAGGGAGCCCTGGGCTTGAGGATCTTATGAGCTCAGGGCTCTCTCCCGGGACAGCATGCCAAACTCGCTTTATAATCAATCATCAGCTAAGTGTGAACTCTTGAAATAGATACAACAACATTATATTCAGTAGAAAATTAATCTTGCAATACAATTGTTATATAAACAAAAAAAATTGTATCAAACTGAAAGTAACCAACAAAGCAGTGGTCCCTGTTAGTATTCAGGCATGGGCTCCCTCTGATTGCTGGATGAATGGCTATTAGCCCCATTCATTACAAATATTTTATTACATAATTCATTGTCATAATCAATCTATTCATTTACAAACCCCTGTGTCCTCGCAATCCAGTACTATTTTCAAAATGTCACTAATTTCACAATATCAATATTCTTCAATGCGATTTTTAGGCTTTATAATAAAATGTTCTATAGTAACAACATTTCTTGTACTGAAATTTGATCTATTTAGATAAGGGGAAAACTGCTCCTGAAGATCTACGTTCCTATAGAGTTCATTACCAACACTGCTTCTCCACACTATAGTTATAAAAAAGTCACAGACACTGTAATTGTTCAGATGTATTTTTTTAAAGATGGAACTAATCTCTGAAAGACGATAGCAAGATTGGATTACTCTGATTGACATAATGACCTGAACAGTTTCAAGACTAATATTACTTCCAACATTACTTCAGAAAATAATATTACTTGTAATAATCAGCTCCACTTATCATTGATATTTATAGGCTTTAAATAATGTCCCTGCACACTTGTGTGTTGTGCAGAATAATATCTGTTTTTCCAGTCATCTCCAGCTCAGTAATTTTCCAGCTCAGTCATTTTGCCTGTCTGCCATTTAAATTTAGTTTGAACTTTTTTTCATCCTAGAGCTTTCATGACATCATCCCAAACTTGTGTCATATGCTCTGCAGGAAATGATCATTTCATATGTATTTCTTGTTTGTTTTTTCTTCAAGAGCCTCATGGTTTTGTGGGAACAGGAGTCAGAGAAGGGGGATTGATTTCTCCTTTGCACCACCCATACTCTCCTGCTTCTGAAAGACCAGTTCCTCCTGCCCACACTTTCAGCCCACCTCAGCCAGTTAACAACTCTAGCTCTGATGGGTAAGTGTTGTTATCCGACTTTTTCTCAGATCCAAAATAAAAGTTCCTGGGCATGTTACTTAAAAAAAAGTTATTAGTTACTAGTTACTTCTCACTAATAGTATCTGAATTATTATTCAATTTTAATTATTATTCATTCATTCATTCATCATTTTCTTTTCGGCTTAGTCCCTTTATTAATCTGGGGTCGCCACAGCGGAATGAACCGCCAACTTATCCATCATATGTTTTACTCAGCGGATGCCCTTCCAGCTGCAACACATCACTGGGAAACACCCATACACACTCATTCACACACATACACTACTGACAATTTTAGCTTATACCCAATTCACCTATAGCGCATGTCTTTGGACTGTGGGGGAAACCGGAGCACCTGGAGGAAACCCACGCGAACACGGAGAGAACATGCAAACTCCACACAGAAATGCCAGCTGACCCAGCCGAGACTTGAACCAGCGACCTTCTTGCTGTGAGGCGATAGCGCTACCCACTGCGCCACCGCACCACTGCAATTTTTTTATTATTGCTATTATTAATGAAACATTTTATCATTATTCAATTTCAATTATTCAATCTGAATTATTGAATCAATTTATTATATTATATAAAAGTAACTGATGCCCCAAATATTAAATATGTTGACTGAGATGGGCACTAAATTGAACTTCAGTGAGGTCAATTACAACAAATTATACAATATATCAAAAATATAATGCCACATTTTATTGCATTGTAACGGAAAAAGGTAATTCATTTGATTACTCATGACTGAAAAAAAGTAGTGGTGAAAAATAGTAATGCCATTTATTTATAAAGCTATTTTTCATATCACTGGTTCTTATTTATTTGGATCAAATTAATGTTTTTATTGTATACTAACATTTTCTGTTATATCTCTTGTACTTTCTAACAGCTTTGGCAATCAGCGTGCCTTTCCATCATTTCCATCTGAGCCCATTCGGGCTCCTCTATTTCTGGATACCTTTACTTACCTTAACCCTGATGAGGCCACTGTTAACATCATGGGCATTCATCATGTCCCAGGAAGCCCCAACACACTCCACCGTACAGTAGCCACCAACACCCCCCCAAGCCCTGCCCTTCAGCGTAGGCTTGGTGGTCAGAGCAGCCCTGCCTTTGGGCGACGTATAACAACAGCCAATAGTGGCAGTGAACCAACCACTCCTAACAGCCCTCTTCTGGGTCGCAGTGGGAAATTCATCCCACCAAGTCCCGTGCTAGACCGTCATCTCTCACCTGCACCAGTTGCCTCAAGTCCAGATCACAAAGTCCCACCTAGAGGTCAGGCGACTCCAGATGAGAGATATGGGGCCCAATCCAGACAAAGCACCACGTCTATAGTTCAGCCTGGACATGCTACTCCCACATTTTCCATAGAACAATCCTCTAATCCCTCATTGTTCTTACCCCTGGATATAAGAGCAGGATCCTCCATGGAAAATTCTGAAAGTGGTCCAGCAGATTGTGGTCCCACACAAGTGCCCCCACAAGGACCTGCAATCACCTCAATATATGGTATGACAGCTAAAAGTTTATGAATAAAATTACAGTAGAGGTCAAAATTATAACCTAAGGGAATAACCTAAAATAACAGTTTGCTGAATTGTTATATTTTCTTAGTCCTATCGGAAGTTATCCTAGCAGGAGTACATATCATATTTAATTGCATATAATAGTTTTAGTTGCGGTGGTTCATTCCGCTGTGGCTGAGTTTTAGTTACATATAATATTCTAAGGGGGCTTGTCCACCGAAGCATTTTTGTGCTGCAGAAATGTAAGCATTGTTCTAGAAAGCTCAGCTGTGAGTGGTTCTCCAACTGTCTGAAAATGCAAAGCTCTCACCACTGAGTGTACAATGCACACTCAGTGCCTTGCTACACTGCTGGCATTTAAAAAACACAGCACTTCTATTGACAACAACAGAACAAATACATTCAGCTTGGGAAGAAATCCTTCAGTAGATATGCGCCTTTAAGCACAGTATAAAAAACTTAAATCAGATATTTGAACAAGCAGTTGAACACTGCAGCTGGAATTGCTTACCAATTTAATCAAACAGCAATTATCATGCAGAAAAATGCCCCATCAAAAAATGTGTAAGATGGTTCTTTAAAGCTCACTATGAAATAAAGAAATGGCCAGTGCATAATGCTGATCTAACCTGATTGAAAATCTCGGGAAAATCTTTGATGGCAAAGTTGTGGCCACCTGTGTAACTCAGGTTACTTATGCAACCACTAAACATCTCAGGTTACAAATGCAACCATGGTTTCCTGAGAGGGAACAAGATGCTGTCAGAAATGACAATACTTTAAGAATGCCTCTCAAAATTTTTGCATCATGAAGCACAGATAAAATCAATCCACTAGGGTGGCGGCACTTCACAACAGTGTGACACAGTATGCTACTGTAAATTGTGCACTCGTCAGGATATTAGAACTTGGGACTTGGAAAAGGAAAGTTTTTAAAGCTGCCATACTCCTTGTTGAGTTCACCCTTATCGCCATAGAAATAGTCTGTTCGCAGGCTACATACTGTACACCAGCGTCAACAATCTACCCGCTTAGTTTTGTTTGGATGCAGGGGAACCTTTCTTTGGAGGACCAAAGCACACTAACAATCAGATTTTCGATCAGATCTGATTAGATCTGATCTCATAGCTAGGAGAAGCATAGTCTTAAGAGTCAGGAATCTCCTGTCCACTGACTCATTTGGCTCAAAGGAAGTTGCAGGCCTTCCAGAGCAGTAGTTAAGTCCCATGCCAGGACTCTAACACAACTTGCAGTCCTCATGAAGGAAATGTACTTAAAAGAATTAAAGAATTTCTCCCTAAGGATTCACCACCTAAATATATGTGGTAAGCTGATATAGCAACCACATATACCTTTAAAGTAGAGGAAGCTAGGTTTTTCTCTAACTTTGATCTCCACTGTATATTAAACAGATGTGTGTACGTATTTACAACAACAACAAAAAAAACATGTATTCTTCTCAACAGATGGACCTCCAGATATTAGAATCAATATCAAATTTGTTCAAGATACATCCAAATATTGGTACAAACCAGAAATCACCAGGGAACAAGGTGAGATATTTAATATCCATTTTCACAAAATGCTTTATCTGTGTTAGGTGGGGGGTTTTTTTGTAGTGTAAATTTGTAGTGACATATTTACTTATTTGTATCTTTCAGCCATTTGCATTCTTAAAGATCGTGAACCTGGAGCATTTGTCATTCGAGACAGCAATTCCTTCAGAGGAGCATATGGCTTGGCCATGAAAGTAGCCTCTCCCCCTCCAACAGTGCAGCAGAACAAGAAAGGTAAAATAAGACTATTATGCATAAACCAATATTCAGATCTTTATTTCTGAACAGATCTTCAGCTCCATTTATCTTTTCTACTTGTTTTCAAGTTGGAGACATCACAAATGAGCTGGTACGACACTTCTTGATTGAAACCAGTGCCAAGGGTGTAAGACTTAAGGGTTGCCCAAACGAACCTTACTTCGGTAATAAAAATGATCTGTATTTTACTGAAGTAAATTAGTACCTATTGAAACATACTAGCCTTCCACTCATCAGCGTGTTTGTACACTGTAACATGTCCTCTGTGTGTATGGGTTCATTTACAGGGTGTCTGTCTGCTCTTGTATATCAACATGCCATCACACCTCTGGCTCTTCCATGCAAGCTTATGATCCCTACAAGAGGTGAGAATGCCATTGTCGCCCCATTCCTGCAGCCTTTGTAATTATTGACCTCTTCTGATTGAATGCTGTTCGCTTGTATCTCTAGTAGTGTCACTCATTGTCTATCTGTATTTTATCATAGCAGTCTTTGGATTTGATTTAATCTCTTCTTGTCTGTCCTTTTTTTAAAAAGATCCAAATGAAGAGGCCTTGGAACTAGCCACACCCACAAGTTCAACCATAGATTTATTAAAGCAGGGAGCAGGCATGTCTCTTTTTACGCTCTTCGTGACTCTTTAAATATCTAATTTGTAACCTAACTTCTTGTTGCTTTCCTCACATTTCAGGACCCCCTAAACCTACTGAAGATTTTTATGGTAAACACATACTGTATTATATACTGGCAGGCATTTGTGTCCATGTTTGCATGCTAATTTTAACTTTAATACTGGCTATGAAATCATCTAGACTCATGGACACCTGAAACCAGTTCTAAAATAAGGTGATAGTAGCTAACTTGCATATCCCACTACTGCCACATTGGATTGGTAGCTTATTTCAAACAAAAACTGCATGTACGAAGTCTACAGTATACACTAATTATATCTCTTTCCTCCAGCTTGTAACGTTTTGTACATAAACTCTGTGGATATGGAATCTCTGACTGGTCCCCAGGCTGTAGCCAAAGCCATCACTGAAACACTTGCTGCCAAATCCACTCCTACAGCAACCATTGTCCAATTTAAAGTGTCTACCCAGGGCATCACACTCACGGACAATCAGAGGAAGTAAGTGGATTTAATAGGATTTATTTTTTTATTTTAAGTAGTAAGTGTCTTGAACGATGTTTGAGTGTCAACCTTGAAATAACTAAACATTTTTGCTTGTGTTTTTTGTAGGGTTTTTTTCAGACGCCATTACCCCATCAATTTGATCACATACTGCAATATGGACCCACAAGTCAGAAAGTTAGTATTTTTATTGTGTATTTTAATTGGCTATGAATATATGAAAGTCTATGAATATATTTTGACATACAAAATAGGGCCAGATTTATTAACAGCTTGCACCACTAAAAGCCATTACTAAAGACACACAGTGAAGCATTAGAGCATGAACATTCATTTTAGAACTTAAGTAATCGGAACTTATTGCATATACACCACATTTTTATGAGTTTCCCTTTCAATGTAAATTTATGGAAAGAGTTTATTTGTAAGGAATACGGTACATCCAACCTGTCAGGTTTATCGTGTATGAGAGTGAAGGGCTTTATTTTGTGAAAACAACTACCTGGATGTACTTTATTCCACTTATTACACTGATACTTGCCATAAAACATAAAATTAAACACAAAACAATGTTCTGAAATGAAAAAGTTCATTATTTTTTTAATTAAAGACAAAGCAGACAGAAACAAAAACAGCTGAATAGAGCATACACTAACCTACATATAGATGGCACCAAACAGTCAAAAACAATGGCGGCACAGTCAAGCATATAAAGTCTATGGATGTGACCGTATTCACTAACATTACAATTATTTGAAGTACCCAGATGAGCCTGCGTTATTAGTTTCAGTGGTTGTTGTCTGGGATTAACATACCTTGGAATGTGGTGAATGACCAATTAGAATCAAGTATTCCAGACAGCTGTGTAAGAAAAAGTAATGACATAGTGTGATTTACCAAGGTTTTTTCTGGTATCTGCGTGATTTTTTTAATGCCCAAAAAGTCTTAATACATGCATGTGTTGTTAGTAAATTATATGGACTTAATCATCAACTTCTCTACATGTTTTCAACCTAGTGTGTGCTGGTTTATGTGGCGTTAGACATTATGAAAATAGCTTCTGCACCATTTTTATTTAATTTGTGCATTGCCTGTAGATCATATAGAAAACCTTTTACTCCCATCAGTGCTTTAATTGGCCGTAAATTCACTAAGATGCTGTTCTGTTGTTCTCACAGGTGGACTAAAGCAGAGGGTGGTGTAGCAAAGTAAGTATAACATACTGAATAATTATCCAGAGCATTGTTAAAAGCAGACTAAACTGACTCTAATATATATTTATTCTGATTCATAATGCAGGATTTTTGGCTTTGTGGCTCGAAAACAAGGAAGCACGACCGATAATGTGAGTCACCTGTTTGCTGAGTTGGAACCAGACCAGTCTGCTTCAGCTATTGTCAGTTCCATCTCCAAACTCATGCTGAACACCCAGAAACCTTGAGTGACTGCCCAGCAAACATCTTGGTTTCTTCATATGAGTCTGAATTTTTTCACCAAAGAGGATTTGGTTACGCTAAGTTATTTTTCCAGAGTGGATTATTCTTTTTACATACAGTTCTACTGTCATTTTGTTGAAGAAACATGGTGGTGGGGCTCTTGTTTTTTCTTCTTTGAGAAGATATGAAAATTGCACCCTTTTTTAAGTGAGGATCTTGCTGAAAAAAAGCAGAGAAGAATGTGCTAGGGTTAAGGTAGTAAGTGTAAATGACAGGGATAAGCCAGTCCTTCTGACTTCCCTTACCAGAAGGCGGGTCTGTAAAATAATAATAATAATAATAATTTTAAAAAAGTTAATACAAATAAATGAAATACAAATAATATTTAGCAAAAAAAACCAAAGGTACTGTTAAAAAAAATGTCTGATATTATTTGTTTTTTAATTTCTAAAAAAAAAAAAATTAAACAAAAGGCAAAAGATAAGATCAGACAAGTCAAAAACTCTTGAGTTTTTCGTTCTGTGTACTCATGTGAAAAGTATGAAAAAGCCATTTTGCATGTTTGCTTGCAAGAATCACACGAGTAATTTCTCTGAATTCAGAGGACTTTATTTTACTCTGCTGTTACTCTCCTGAACTAAACTTTGACTTCAGCTTCAAACAGACCAAATCGGTTGAAATAAATAAAGAAATGTGGTCCAGAAAATGGAAAACAAAACACCTTGCCCAGGCTTGCCAAACTGATCACCACATAAGGACTTGCTACACTTGCCTGTGGACATACAACTAGCCACTGCACTGCAGTCACTGGAAAATTCACATTGAAATTCCATATCGGTATGGATAGTGAGGATCACTTTGACTCTACCCACAATGTCCTGGCTGTGGTAGTAGATGTTTAGCTTTTTTCTGAACTGTGCTCAACATCCCATTCACAGCTTTACCCCAGTCAGTGACAAACATAAGACAACGTTTTGTTGCATACTATTTGAGTGCATGGGTAGGTCCATTTTGTACTTGTCTTTAAAATGTATTATGACAAACCATGACATTAACTAAATATTTATTTTTGTTGCAGTATTACTCATGGTTAACTAATATTTAAAATAGTGTAAAGTCTACAGAAAAAGAAAAACTTGACTTAAATGTAAAAAATGACATATTTTAGCTAAAATATCGAAATCAGGTTTTGAGAAGCTCTTGATGTCAAATGTATGTTTTTGTCTTTATTTGAATGTGTGTTCACTGTGTCATTGTTAAGTGTTTTAGAATGAAAAGGCATGAATGTGGAAGACGTTGAAACAAAAAATATTTTAGATTAAAAACACCAGTACGTGTAGAAATTTGCCATGAGTGCTGCCATTATGTGTGTGAATCAAACAGCTATTGCAATTGATATGGACTGTGTTACTGGTCAAATCAGGAGGTCAGTTATTTATTGTATTCTGTTGAAATATAAAAAAGGGAAATGTAAATGATATAGAATATCGATATATTTAAAAAAAGATATAGTATTTCATTGAATGCACCTTCTATCCTGTCAGTGACTATATAGGTTTTTATAACTGGTTCCTTCTCTATTGACCATCATTAAGTGCTTTATAATCATAGATGGGGCGTAAGAGATTGAATATAAAAATAATCTAAATTAATTGGCAGGATGTGAGGTGTTTTGTTACAGATTTCTCTATTGACCTTATTCTTCAAGTACGAGCGGGTGCAGCCATTGGAACCTTTTTGGCTCATTTACTTCCATTGATTTTTAGACGTTAAAAATGGCTTGTTATGCGGCTTGATGTTGCAAACTGATATTTTCTTGTTATGTTATTATTCATTTTATGTATAGTCATGAACACACTTGCTTGTAGAGCAAGTAGTTTGACTGTTTTCTGCCGTTTATTATTTCTAATAATTTCTCCCATAGGCAACTGAATCGGAAGACGAGCGCACTTCCGCAAAAACGAGCACACTTCCGCAAAAACGAGCGCACTTCCGCATTGCAGAATAAGGTCAATACCAAGAGGTGATGATGACATAGCTCTCAGTTAAGTAAGCCATTGGTAGAAAGTCAAAGCTGTTCACTGGAAATGTGTTTCAGTTGTTCAGAAAATTTTGCCAGGTTTTTCAGACAGAGTTTTGGCGCTGCGACATGTTCGTGTTTAAGGATTGCAATTATGGATGAAATGCAAGGAACTGTGGAGTTTACAGTCAGTTATGTCAAATGTTCAAAAGGAGCGATTTGACAGAACATGTGCAGTTGAAAATAAAAAAAAATCATAAACAAAACCAATTTTAGTTTTCTCTATCACCTTGTATGTTTCAAGATTTTTTTCTCTTTATACTTACTTTTTAAAAATATTCATAGTACAGGATGTACAATGTACTTACTCAGCCAAGAGTGTTTAGTACCACAATGATAAGTGCAGCTTTGGACAACAGCACAATTGCGCATTGAGATATATACATATAATCATACATACATAGATACATAAATACAGTGGTGTGTTTGCCCCCTTATTGATTTATCTCTTCTTCTTTTTTTTTTGCATGTTTGTCACACACCAAATTATCAAACAAATTTAAACATTAGTCAAAGATAACACAAGTAAATACATTATGCAGTTTTGAAATTAAGGTTTTTTTTATTTTTAAGGGAAAATACAAAATAAAATGTTGTACCATAATTCATTTTCAGTAAATCAACTGGAAAACGCATCATGGCCTACAAAAACCAGTGAGGTTCATTATTGCGGGAATTGAGAGAAGTTACTAAAGGCAAAGATCTCCAGACTGGGTCTAGTTTTTATTCCAGCATGACAATTCTGTGCACAAAGCAAGGTTTTAACAGATTTGATTTTTGGTGTGGAATATATTCATTGGCTGACTTTAAGTATTGACATTATTAAGTATTGATGATCCTTCAGGATCATCTAGACCTCATTAATTCTCGTTTGTATTTGTTATTTGTATTTCTTGTTCCAGTACCTACTGTGATGATAAGCTATTATACTAAAGGGATGATTTTGTTTTTTGTTTTTTAGATGTTCAACAAGACACATCAAACAAATCCTAACTTATGAATATAAACTGGGGTTGGTTAAGATTCATGAAGGTTATCTCTTTTTTGTTTAAATTTTAATACACACAAAAAATGTATGAAACAACAATATAATTATAAACAATGTGATAATGTTTTTTTTTATTGTCTGTTTATTTATGAAAGATCGCTTCTTATCAATTTAAAATATGTTGTCTGTGACAGTCTGTGGTACACCATGACATTTCAGTAATTTTATTATTTCAGTCAGGATCACTTTCATATATAATAATAAATTAAACATGCAGTTATTTTGGCTGTATGGTTCTGCCCGTACATGCAGCAGATAGAACAGCATCAAACTCCTACAGGGCTAACAGAACAGATCCAGAAATCATGCACTAACAATTACAATTAGTTATGAGTTAATGTAAAGGTCAGAAATATGAAGCTGATTACTATGTACTTGGGCTAAACATCAAACAGATAA
Source organism: Danio jaintianensis (assembly GCA_903798115.1). NCBI lineage: Eukaryota > Metazoa > Chordata > Actinopteri > Cypriniformes > Danionidae > Danio > Danio jaintianensis. The sequence goes on from CAIGQV010000919.1 coordinate 2,388,113, forward strand.
CAAACTATAGCTAGGAGGAATTGGGGAAGGTGGAGGAAGTGTATAATTGGATTGCAGCCAAGCATTGAAGAGTGACCTGATGTATGGATTTAAATAGACTACTGTGATAGATGTCAGGATTGGTACATGTCAAGAACAGCTGACCGTCAGCTGATGCAAGCATTGTTGGCATGTCCTGCCTGAACTAACCCACAGCTAAATTTTTTAAACGCATGCAGAAAGAATGAAATTGGAGGGCAACACTTTCATTGCTTAGATCTATGTGAATTTATCCAAACAATTTTTTTTTATTATTATTATTTGTATATATATTCATTCATTCATTTTCCTTCGGCTTAGTTTCTATTTCATTTCGCCACAGCGGAATGAACCCCCAATTATTCCAGCATATGTTTTACACAGTGGATGCCCTTCCAGCCGCAACCCAGTATTGGGAAACACCCATACACTCATCCACATGCACACACACACACACACACACACACACTCATACACTACAGACAATTTAGTTTTTTTCAATTCACCTATAGCACATGACTTTGGACTTGTGGGGGAAACCGGAGCACCCGGAGGAAACCCACGCGAACACGGGAAGAACATGCAAACTCCACACAGAAATGCAAACTGGACCAGCCAGGACTCAAACCAGCGACCTTCTTGCTGTGAGGTGACAGTGCTAACCACAAAGCCACCATGCCACCATTTATATATAGACCATTTCAATGTGGTGATGTCATTGGCCCATGAATGTTTCCTGCTTGTTATCAAACTATTTCATAACTGTAACAAGAGTCAATTCAATCATAACTTAATGTTAAAACAGCTATCATAACATTATTTATCAATATGTGGCTCTTTTTGGATTCTCTAAAGCTATAGAAATTAAAAATGTAAAACAGGAAATACGTTGGGACCATTGTTTTTGTTTACATCCCTCAAAATGGTCTATATATAATATATAATGTTTAATGAGAAATATATTCTGAAGCCTAGTAAAAAAAAATAATAATAATAATAATAATAATAATAATAATAATAATAATAACTCAAACTATAAATTTGAAAAGAGCACTAACTAGTCTGCTACGTGGCCAAGAGAGCGGAGAGAGGCCAGTAGACAGAACAAGGATGATTTGAGTAGAACCAGTGCAGGTGTCTTGGTGAGAGACCAGTGTTAGCTTATCTGTAGATATCTGATATACACATGTTAGCTAAAGAAATCTAATGAGGCAATAGAAAAGCTAGTCGTCATCTATTGATACATGTATTAATGTACATTAATGTTAAATAATATAATGTTTTTTCCTCAGGGAGAAACGTATCTTTGTTTCATATGTCCTTGTGTGGGAAAAGCAAGGCCATGGTCACAGCTGAGGAGAGTCAATGCTGCAGGGAATTGAATGCATACTGGGTTTTAATGAAGAAAATCACCCCCACACTTAATATGCATTGCCTGCCCATCAAACATGGTTATGCCAGGCACATGTTATGGCTCCCAGCTGTGGGCTCACTACAGTCTCTGGATGAGTAGCCCACACTTGAAACAGCTTGCATTAATCCCATGAAGGCCTTGTGTTGGCCTAGTGAAGGCTTTCTGGGTGCTAAGTAAGGGATGCCCATGCTTGGCAAGCACAAATGTTTTGCCCTGCGCTCCCAGCCCACTGGTGGCCCTAAGCCTAGCCCTAAGTAGTTAAAACAAAGAGTTGTTTGCAGGGTGACTCTCCACCCAGATTTTGAGTCTTGCTGTCTGAACCCATTTGTCCCAAAGATACATTCTAAAAAATTCTGGGTTGTTGTAACTCAACATTGGGTCAAATATGGACAAACCCAACCATTTGGATAGAAAGTGTAGTTTAAATTTGGTTTAAAAATTAAACCAATGTTGGGTATGTTAAAATTTGACCCAACATTGGGTTATGCTAACCCAGCATGTTTTTTTTTAGAGTGTAGCCTATATGCACTTCAGGCAAAAGCATAGACTTATCCAGGCTGGCAGCCATGATGAGTATGTGTTGGGCAGAGATAATTTGCTAAATTAACGATTTGAATATTAAAACTATTATTTTAAAATATGTTGTCACAATTTTGATGCCATTGGTACTCATTCATTCATTCATTCATTCATTCATTCATTCATTCATTTTCTTTTCAGCTTAGTCCCTTTATTAATCTGGGGTTGCCACAGCGGAATGAGCAAGTGAGCAACCCATCACTGGGAAACATCCATACACACTCATTCACACACATACTCTATGGACATTTTAGTCTACCCAATTCACCTATACCACATGTCTTTGGATTTGTGGGGGAAACCGGAGCACCCGGAGGAAACCCACACAGAAACGCCAACTGACCCAGCTGAGGCTCGAACCAGCAACCTTCTTGCTGTGAGGCGTGCTACCCACTGCGCCACCGTGAAGCCCTGCCATTGGTACTGTATAAAACAATCAACATTGATTGTTGTCTCTCTGCTCCACGATCCAGGCCTACTGCACTCCAAAGACCTGACCCTCCATCCCTCCCCCTATTCATCCTCAGCTCCTCCTTCCTCCTGAACTGTTCATTTTGGGCACTCCAGCTATCCATAAACTCTACCAGCCAACCTAAAACTACATTCCCTACAATTCTTTGGGTTCATTACTACCGAGTTTTGGTCCTCCACCATGACGCTCACTGTGAGAAGGCTGCAGGCAGAGAGATACAAACTGTTAAGCGTACCCCATGATGGCAGTGGTAGAATCCTAAAAACTTTATTGAATGACACAAATGAGTTGCAACTTTCTCCATGATGAATAAAACATTTGTTAGTAAATGCTAATTAATACATAGAGAGCTATACTAAACTTCAGAACCTACTCACATTATTAGAAATTGTACAAATGCTCCTGCATGTCTGAACAAACACCATATATATTACAGTTATGTTCTATTAGTTCTGCACTTTACTGTACACTCATCCTTACATTATGGACGCTGGAGGGGATGAACAGCTGTAAATAATTATATTCTGATGAAAGGAACGTAGGTGAACCTGACAACCAACATATAAGGGAATTAAATTAATGGATGAATGAATGCTTATTCTAGGAATAATCTTGGATGCTATTGACATGCTTTAGAAAGATAACAAAATTAATGAATTTATATAAATTATAAATGTAATTTTTATTCTATTAAACAGATGCTTTCTGTGTGTATGTGCGCGCGTGTGCGCGCGTGTGCGTGTGCGCGTGTATGTGCGCCCGTGCGTGCGTGTGTGTGTATAAACAAAAACGCTGATCCAGTTTTATAATAAAGCAGCATTACATAGGAAAGATGGGAAAGAAAAATGGTCTTAGATGTGGGA
>CAIGQV010000919.1:2396498-2424420 GCA_903798115.1 Danio jaintianensis
CTTTGAATCATTCGTTTAAACAGCCATATGGTCCTCGATCCTCGAGGCTCATTATATATCTAGTGAAAATGGGATTCTGAAACTCCCCGAGGACAGTCAAGCGGTGCTGCATTCACGCCTCTTTTTAGCTTAAAAAGTTGCCAGTGTTTACTGGGAATGAATTACGTTGATGCTGACGCTGTTGTTTTATACTTACATACTTAGATCATACTTGGACTTGCATACTTGGAAGAAATAGATGCACGTGATAAAGATGCTATCATTTTGGTCTATACTGGCATTTTCGCTTAACCTGGTTCTAACGGATGCATCGGAAGCAGGTATCAAAATCGCTTCTTTCTTTTGTTGAAAACTGCCACACATTATTGATGGTATCCATTATACATTTTGTTCGAAACTAATAAGAGTTTCAGTAGACTGCTTAATATATTCTAACATTTTATCTTGATAGTCTAAGATTCAAGATCTAAAGATTTGCAGTTAAGTTACTTCAACAATGCAAACAGGACCATCAAAATGGTTTCATATTTTTAATGAAGAAATATATTTGTAACATTGATATAAAACCATGATTGTAGCTAGTGAACTTGTTTGCTCATAATTTGATGAAATGTACTCTTCCAGCCTACAAGGCATCGTTTTATTGTGTAAACTTTAACAAGCTCTGTAGGTGACATCAGAGTAGACTGTAATTGTATCTTGAATTTATTATTATTATTATTATTATTATTATTATTATTATTATTATTATTATTATTATTATTATTATTATTATTTGTATCTTGCATTATACTGTGTTAGTATATGTGTCAAAATGATTTAGCAATTAATTCAATTCTGTAATCTTGTTATTTATTATATATGTGGCAAATGCAGTATGCAGTAGTGCATTCTATTGTATTGAGCATTGTTACTAATGTTTTTGTATTGGGAATGTTATTACCACTGCCTACTACGTTGATTGTGCCCTTAGGAGTTAGCAATTCCACTGTTGGCAAAGAAAATCCATTAAATGGTTGTTATCATCAAGGGACACTTTTCCTGTTGTCATAAGGGCAGCACTGGCCAGCCATTTAAGTTTGCAAGAAAGACACCAAGCACTTTTGTTTGGATTTGCACACAATCTTAGTTATGAACTGATGGAGAAATGAGTAATGGTAATTGTGTGTAAAAGCTTTTTAGTAAAGATAAAAAAAAATGGGTCAATTCTGTAATTAACATGACTATAGTGAATCTGAATATTGATGAAAAGAAATCTACTCCCTGTCAATATTTTATTTTTTTCTTTCGGTTCACTTGAAATATTTTAGCAAAGGAGGTATTGTGTCTCTGTGTCCTTCTGTTCTGATTTCTAATGAATGCTGCATTGTGAATTATATGGAAGGTTCATTCCATTACCTCATTCTGCCAAGATCCCACTCTTACATGAAATTATACATACTGACAGGATGATTCACATTTGAGAGACATTTTGGTGTGCAAAAAATGTATTTATGCTTTTGAGTCATTTTTTCTTTTTTTGTTCTTTCTCAGCATTCATCACTAACATTTTAATGCATCCAGAAAAAAATAAATACAATAAAATCACCACTTTCTGTGCTAGAGAAAAATGTGGTATACAGTTTTAACCACAAATTTTAAATTAAACCATTTTTTTTTTGTGTGTAACATTTAATACATATAAAAATAATGTGTCAAATGTGTAGATAATATTCAAAAACTTTTTTTGAGTGTAAGAAGCCGGAGTCCGTTTTCTAATTTGTAGTTTATTAAGTTTTATGGGAGTGGCCAGTCATTACTGAGTATTTTTGTTGAAGTTTACAAGTTCATAGTGGTTTCTCCAGTTTTCTTCTATCATAGAAGTGGTCACCATCAAGTATTTTTTTCTCCCAGCAAAATGGGTAAAACTCGTATAGGTTTAGAACAATAGTGTGGGTAAATGATGACAGAATTTAATTATTGTGTGCACTCCTTAAAAATTCCTTAAAAGTTATTTAACGGGAAGAAAAAAAAAGCTCTTGGTAAGTTGATCTTTAAAGTTCACAGATAGATAAACAAAGTTTATAGAGATGTCTTTGGTCTAGCTCTACACAAAGGTTCAGGTACAATTTGTGTTGTTCCCAGCAGATGGTGCTCTTTCTAAACCAAATGCAGTGTCCCTAACTATTAATTAATCATCACTTTTAAAAAGAAGTGAAAATGCATTGTCTCATTGAATTCATTTTATCATATTGTTGTTGCATTTAAAAAAAAGTCATTCCATGTCCATCATTGTTGTTTCAGAGTCAGCACTTTAGTTTATGTTTCCTGTGCTGCTTTTACTGCTAGGATGTTGGCAAATTTCCTTCGGAGATTCCTTTTTAGACAAACAGAAGATCTCATGGGTAAAGTTGGCTTTGGTGGAATAAAGAATAAGGCAGAACCTAAATCACTTCTATGTCCCAGTGATTAAATGTGTTTTATCAAATGGTTGCTGGTTCCAAATGGTCGCTTAGTAATAGTCCTTGAAGGTAATAAAATTATGTGCAATTAAGAGAACTTGGGGTGCACTTAAAAACACTACTTATGCATCTCTTGTCAACTGAAATTGTGTCTGAAAGTATGTGTACTGTCAGCAGTGTGGCAAAGCAACTTCTGTCCATGGAATGCAGTTAGTCACCAATAACAATTCATTCATTCATTTTCTTTTGGGCTTAGTCCCTTTATTAATCTGGGGTCGCCACAGCGGAATGAACCGCCAACTTATCCAGCATATGTTTCACGCAGCGGATGCCCTTCCAGCTGCAACCAATCACTGGGAAACATCCATACACACTCATACACTACAGACAATTTAGCCTACCCAATTCACCTATACCACATGTCTTTGGACTTGTGGGGGAAACCGGAGCACCCGGAGGAAACTTATGCCAACACGGGGAGAACATTAGATCACATAGAGAAACCTAACATCGATATAAATTTAGAGAAGTCATCTTTCGCTATTGTATTGCTATAGAGTAAAATGTTTATAGAGAAAACATTTTACAAGTAACATTTATTCTAAATCTTGGACCTTATTCTTGAAACTAAAAATAATCAATAAAAAGGTGTGAAGTACCAAAAGCGGACCATATTAAATTGAATTTGAATACTATTTTGGTTATTGTTGTTATACATGAATTTTCAAATGTACTTTTTTTACTAGAGAGGCTAGAAAAATTGTGAAGCTCTACATTATTATTATTATTATTAGTAGTAGTAGTAGTAGTAGTAGTAAAAGACAAATTCTGACTGAGGAAAGTTGAATGTGCTGGCCAGTTTGATATTTGCCTAATAAATGACAATAATTTAATTTAAAACTTTAACAGATTCCTATTTTTTTTATAATGATGTATCATGTAAAAATAAGTATTTTGTCATGTTTCTTTATTCTAAATCTTTAGGAAATATTTTTGGTACATCAAAAAGTGTGGTTATGATGACCATCCGACAGGCTAATTCAGCTACAAATAGTGCTTAAAATGTCACTAAAATGCAGTATTTAAGTCTCATAATTAAATAGAAAATGAGGCGTATAACTGCAAAAAGGTCCACTTTTTGAGAAAAAAGAACCACCCCTTTCACCAGGCAGGCTACTACCCATGCACATCGTACAGTAGCAAACCTCAAACAATTTTAGGTGGGTTTTCAACAAGATGAAAGAAAGCATTCATTGTCAAAACAAAAACATTTATTATATTAAGATTTTTTTATAAAATACATTTTATAATCATTACATCTGCTAAATGAATCTCTTAATAATTTAGGTTTTTGTCTATGATAACAGAATTTGCAAGAGGGCAGAATTCAGTTGCTGAGTTTTCTTACACTCAGCAAAGTTTGTTTTCAGCAGTGGCGAATCTAAGCGCATCAGATTGGCCACTGCTTTCATGAGATCAACAGAAACAATATGTAAAAAGAAATGCGATGCAACATGTGCAGATCTAAATGTAGCTAAGTCTTTCATTTCACTTTAATCATGACAGTTGTAGATTTGGTTTATGTGTGAAGAAGAAGACCGATATCTTATGACAGATTTAGATATGGTAATAGCTGTTTTAGCACTTTAAGTGGTAGACCAATTGCAACAGACCATCTGACCAATAAGAGCAGTGAAAGAATAAATCTGGATGATTTGAGTCTCTTTAAACAGTGAAGTGAAGTGAAATATAACTTATAAGAAAGTGTTTGGATGCATATAAAGCTATTGTTAGAGACCGAAAACCAAATTAGAATGTTTTAGAATCAGAATCAGAATCGGTTTTATTGCCAAGTGTGCTTACACACACAAGGAATTTGTTTTGGCTACAGAAGCTTCCAGTGTACATAAAGTGACAAGTGACAACACAAAATAAATATGAGGAAAAAAAAATAAAATAAAATACGACAAACATTAAACAGAGATGCAGTTAGACAATAGAGCTTTGGATGATGAATTGTTGTACATATTTGTTATAAATATACAAGTTTTACAAGTTATAAGGTGCTGTGTACAAATGCGTAGGAGAAAGTATCGCATTGTATACTGTTATAAGGTGCTGTGTACAAATGCGTATGGAGAAAGTATTGCATTGTATACTGTTATAAGGTGCTGTGTACAAATGCGTATGAAAAAGTATTGCACATGTTTATTGCACAGTAGGGGAATAATTAACTGTTCATAAGGTAGATGGCCTGAGGAAAGAAACTTTTCCTGTGTCTGGCTGTTTTTGTGCTCGGTGCTCTGTAGCGCCGACCAGACGGTAACAGTTCGAACAGAAAGTGTGCTGGGTGTGAAGGGTCCAGAGTGATTTTGCGAGTCCTTTTACTCACTCTGGAAGAGTACAGTTCTTGAAGTGTAGGAAGGGTAGTGGCAGTGATTCGTTCAGCAGTCCGGACTATTCGCTGTAGCCTACGGAGGTCGGTTTTGGCAGCTGAGCCGAACCAGACGGTGATTGAAGTGCAGAGGATGGATTGGATGACAGCTGAGTAGAACTGTACGAGCAGCTCCTGTGGCAGGTTGAACTTCCTCAGCTGACGAAGGAAGTACAGTCTCTGCTGGGCTTTCTTCACAATAGAGTCTATGTGAATGTCCCACTTCAGATCCTGAGAGATGGTGGTGCCCAGGAACCTGAATGACTCTACTGCAGCCACAGTGCTGTTCATGAGGGTGAGTGGGGGAAGTGCAGGGGGGTTTCTCCTAAAGTCCACTATCATCTCCACCGTTTTGAGCGTGTTCAGCTCCAGGTTGTTGCATCTGCACCATAGAGCCAGCCGCTCCACCTCCTGTCTGTATGCAGACTCATCACCGTTCCGGATGAGGCCGATAACAGTAGTGTCGTCAGCAAACTTCAAGAGTTTAATGGAGGGGTCTTTTGCAGTGCAGTCATTGGTATACAGGGAGAAGAGCAGTGGGGAGAGAACACATCCCTGGGGGGCACCGGTGCTGATGGTGCGGCTGTCGGATGTGATTTTGCCCATTCTGACTAGCTGTTGTCTGTCTGTCAGAAAGCTGGTGATCCATTGACAGACAGAGCTAGGAACAGAGAGCTGGGTCAGTTTGTACTCGAGCAATGATGGGACGATGGTGTTAAAGGCAGAACTGAAGTCCACGAACAGAATCCTTGCGTAGTTCCCTGGTTTGTCCAGATGTTGTAGTGTATAATGCAGTCCCATGTTGACTGCATCATCCACAGACCGGTTTGCTCTATAGGCAAACTGCAGGGGGTCCAGCAAAGGTCCAGTGATGTCCTTCAGATATGCTAACACCAGTCTTTCAAATGACTTCATGGCCACAGATGTTAAGGCAACAGGTCTGTAGTCATTGAGTCCTGTGATCTTTGGCTTCTTCTGGATTGGGATGATGGTGGAGCATTTGAAGCAGGATGGAACTTTGCGCTGTTCCAGTGATCTGTTGAAGATCTGTGAGAAAATGGGAGCCAGCTGGTCAGCGCAGGTTCTCAGACAGGCTGGTGAAACACCATCTGGGCCAGGTGCTTTCCTTCTCTTCTGTTTCCTGAAGATCTGACGCACATTATCCTCACTGATCTGAAGTGCAGGGGGGGAAAGAGAGATGACTGGAGGTGTTGACTGGCTGTGTAGAGAGATCGTCAGGGTGGGTGTGGGGTGTCTCAAATCTACAGTAGAACTTATTCAGCTCGTTTGCAAGTTGTTTATTGCCATCAATGCTGGGGGATGGTGTCTTGTAGTTTGTGATGTCTTTCAGGCCTTTCCACACTGATGCCGGGTCGTTGGCAGAAAACTGGTTTTCCAGCTTTTTGGCATAGCTCTTCTTAGCCACACCAATCTCCTTTGTCAGTGTGTTCCTTGCCTGATTGTACAAGATCCTGTCCCCACTCCTGTAGGCATCCTCTTTGGCCTGACGAAGCTGTCTAAGTTTTGGTGTGAACCATGGTTTATCATTGTTAAATGATAAGTAGGTCCTGGTAGGGATGCATAGCTCCTCACAGAAACTGATGTATGATGTTACGGTATCTGTGAGTTCGTCCAAGGCGGTGGCTGCAGCTTCAAAAACACTCCAGTCAGTGCATTCAAAACAGCCTTGTAAGGCCTGTTCTGTGTCGTTGGTCCATCTCTTAACAGTCCTTAATACTGGCTTAGTAGTTTTAAGTTTTTGTCTGTAAGTTGGTATAAGATGAACCAGGCAGTGGTCGGAGAGTCCTAGAGCTGCTCTGGCGACGGAACGATATGCATCCTTTATTGTGGTGTAGCAATGGTCCAAAATATTATTGTCTCTGGTGGGGCATGTAATGTGCTGTTTGAATTTAGGCAGCTCATTTGTGAGTTTCGCCTGATTAAAGTCACCGAGAATGATAAAAACAGAGTCCGGGTGTTGTTGTTCTGTCTCTGTGATCAGATCAGCCAGCTGTTGCAGTGCAGTACTTACGTGTGCTTGCGGTGGAATATAAACACAGATGAGAATGAACGAGGAAAACTCCCGCGGCGAGTAGAACGGCTTACAGTTAATGAAAAGCACTTCCACGTCAGGACAGCACATCTTCTTTAACACAGTTACATCCGTACACCACCTTCTGTTGATGTAAAAGCATGTCCCACCACCGCGCGTTTTGCGCGTTGACTCCGCATCGCGGTCCGCTCTGTACAGCTGAAAGTCCGGTAGGTGTAACGCGCTGTCCGGAATGGCTTCGTTCAGCCAGGTTTCCGTGAAACACAGAGCAGCAGAGTTGGTAAAGTTCTTGTTTCTGCGTGAGAGCAGAAGTAGTTCGTCCATTTTGTTAGGAAGAGAGCGGAGATTCGCCAGATGGATGCTCGGCAGCGCCGTTCTGAAGCCGCGCTGTCTGAGCCTGACGAGCGCGCCGGCTCGCTTCCCACGCCTGCGCGTCCTGTAGCGTTTCCCTAGTGCAGCTGCTCCACCGACAACAATGTTCAGCAAAACGCCAGAGAAATCAAAAACCGGTTGCTGATTAATTGGAGTGTACTGCCGAATGTTCAGCAGCTCGTCCCTGGAATAACTGATCTCGTACGATGAACATAAAACAGGACAAACGAACAAAAACAGTGCAAAAACTGGAGAGCTCCACACCGAGGCGGCCATCCTCGGCGCCATCTTATGACGTAATAGCATAATAGAGGCACGTAAAACACCCATCTGTTTTTTGAAAAATATAGATATTTTTAAGGTTTTTGGATGTAATCTTACCCATAAAAATTATTTTCAATGCAAAAGCAAAAAGAAAATGTATTAACCTATTTCAGTCATGTGACCTTTTGTATTTGAAAGGGACCTATTATGCCCCTTTTTACGAGATAATAATAATAATAATTCTTTACATTTATATAGCGCTTTTCTAGAAACTCAAAGCGCTTTACACAATGTGGGAGGGGGATCTCCTCATCCACCACCAGTGTGCAGAATCCACCTGGATGACGCGGCGGCAGCCATATTGCACCAGACCGCACCCCACACACCAGCTGATTGGTGGAGAGGAGACAGAGGGATGAAGCCAATTATGATATGGGGATGGTTAGGAGGCCATTATGGTCAGAGGCCAGTGGGCAGATTTGGCCAGGATGCCGGGGTTAAACCCCTACTCTTTTTCGAAGGACATCCTGGGATGTAAAATAACTCTCTGATGTCCCTAGAGTGTGTATGTAAAGTTTCAACTCAAAATACCTCACAAATAATGTTTTATAACTTTTTGAAACTGCCCCTTTTAGGCTTTGATCCTAATTGTGCTGTTTTGGTGACTGACACTTTAAATTCAAATGAGATTGTGCTCTTTTCAAAAGAGGGCAGATCTACAAATGCCTGTGTCATAGTGGCAGATTCAAAAACAAGACTAACATCCTATGCTAATGAGGGAGAGATTGTAACTAATGGGTGGCGCTTTCCCCCTCTGATGACACGTACAATTGGTGAATGTCAATTAAAGTGTTTCTGCAGACTGTTTTTATCAAGAGTGATTACAAAAAATAAAAGTAATATTTTTTTTACCATTGGAAGCTGGTTATATTAACACAACTGTGTTTAAACCCCTTATAAAAGTGATTTTTGCATAATAGGTCCCCTTTTAAACTATGGCAGAATAAAACACTGGTTTTCAGTTGTGGTTTTCAACATTTAAATATAATGATATAGTATATTTTGATGGTACTCATTTTGATGGTAGATATTCCATTGGCTGTAAGTAACTCTGCAACTATTCTATGTAAAAAAAAAATGGTTTTGTCAGACCAGTGTGTTACAGTTTGTATGTTGTGATGTCAGTGTCTCTTAGCATCTACTGTACTGGAGCTTGTTTTCAACAACTGAACATGCTGAAATGGTACTTGCCAGATTGTAGAAGGACTGAGAAGTGATGATCTGTAATCTGATTATTGTTTGACAGTGCACTGTGAGTTGATCTTTAGACATTATATGGATTATAAATAACTTTGCAACTACTTACAGAGTGCTTAATATCTGATAACACTAGTGCTGTCCTCGACTAAAGATTTTCTTAGTTGACCAGTAGTTTTGCATTAAAGCCATTAGACAACTAATCACTTGTTTATTAAATTAATTTCATTTGGTCTACTTATGCAAATATGGGGAAAGCTGTTTGAGTTTAAGGGCTGAGAAAGAACGTCATTTGTAACATTGTTTTACATTGTACAGAAATACTGTAATAATAATAGTTAAAAATCGACATTAAGAGCTTAAGAGACATTAAGAACATCACTGGTTCTAGTGCTTACCAAGCCAGTCGACGTTTCTGTGCGGAGTTTACATGTTCTCCCCGTGCTCACGTGGGTTTCCCCCTGGTCCCCAGGTTTTCTCCCACCATCCAAAAACATGCAACTTAAGTTAATTGACTAATCCAAATCGGCACTATAGACGTGCTCCTAGTAAGTAGTTATCTCTTCATAACAATCCCTAATTGCTCATTAGCTACAAACAGCAGGGGAGTTCTCGAGATCTACCTGAGCTCAAACTCCCCTCTCGCCCTGCAAACAGGAGGGAGCCCCAGTATTGAGGATCTTATGAGCTCAGGGCTCTCCCGGGACAGCATGCCAAACACGCTTTTTTTAATCAATCATCAGCCAAGTGTGAACTCTTGAAATAAAATGAATAAATAAAAAAATATAGCCTAACAGCACAGTGAAACTAAAATTACACACATTGAAAAAATAAAAAAATATGTGCAATTATTAAGAATAATTTCTATTGTTATTTTCCCTTCAATCCCATTTATTCATATTAAGAGAAAGCAACACTATACGTTGTTGGGAAGAAGAGAACTCTGTGAGTGTCTTTCCATGTCTTATTCACAATGAACCCAGCCTTGAGATTTTTCTGATACATCCTCAATAGGTTCAAAAGGGGCTGTCAACAGACCCTTGAGCACTATCGACAAATCCCAAGTAGGAACACTACTGGTGCAGGCATGCCTCAACCTCCTGGATCCATGGAGGAATCTCACCACCAGAGATGATCCAAAGACCATCTGAATGTTACGCTGACATTGCAGCTACGTACTGGGTCAAGCCGTATTCATCGCTTCTCGGCCTTTTGGCTAAGATCAAGTGTAGTATCTGTTCTTATCAGTTTAATATCTGATACGTGTCCTACCCGGGCACTATATATTAAATTGATTTTTGCAGCTGGGAGATGGATTAGGGGCTTGCTCCACCCACTCCACGCATTGACCTGGTATTGCAGTACTTCCAGGAACGGTGCACTCCTATTGCGGTGAACGACAGAATCCAAATAGGGGCAGTCGTGGCCTGGTGGTTAGAGTGTTGGACTCGTGATCCGAAGGTTGCTGGTTCGATACTCGGTACCAGCGGGAATTGGGGGTGGGGGGAGTGAATGACCAGCACTCTCCACCACCCTCAATACCACGACTGAGGTGAGTCCCTTGAGCAAGGCACCGTTCCCCCCAACTGCTCCCCGGGCGCCGCAGCATGGCTGCCCACTGCTCCGGGTGTGTGTTCACTAACTGTGTGTGTGTTCACTAACTGTGTGTGTGCACGTGGATGGGTTAAATGCAGAGCACAAATTCCAAGTATGGGACACCATACTTGGCCACACTACACTTCACTAAAAAAAAATGCTCCTGGAGAAACTCCAACACTGACCCCACAAGGCAGTGAACTGGATCCAGGTGGTGGTCGGTACACCACGAAGTGTAAAGTTTACACTTGGTGGCATACAGTCTCCTTGTGGAGGGAGTTCTGGAACTGAGTATGGTCTGAACTACCTTAGTTGACAGACCAAGATTTACCAGGTGGGCCCCATCAGAGGCCACACCCACAGCTTCCACAGGTCAGGAGGACTCTACGGACAAGAATCTCAAACGGGAGACTGTCAAGTAGGTCAATAAGGGGCCACCAATAGTAGGTTGAGCCCCCCCTAGATAAACCCTCTCCAGGACTCCCAGGGGATCGATCAGGGGAATAGTGTACAGATGAAGCTTTAGTCACGTCTGCACCATGGTATCCAGCCCAAATCTTACTGGATGTATCAGGCAAAAAAACAAGAATGGGCGTTGTGTTATGTTTTGCCAAATCTCTGCCAAATGAGATCCTCGACAGGAGGTCTGTTCCTACATTTATCGGGCCTGGGATGTAAGGTGCCTTTAGTGAGCACAGCTTCTCCTGAGCCCACAGAAAGATCTACTCCACCAACCTGCACAGATGAAGCGAATTCAGACCCCCATGATGGTTAATGTAAGAGACCACCGCTGTGTTGTTGGTCTTCACTAACACATGGTGACCTCTCACTTGAGGAAAAAAGTGTTTCAGAGCCTTAAACACTGCTAACATCTCAAAGCATGTGGAGATGACGGTCACTCCACTTCCCCGATGTGAGAAGGCCACTCAGGGTCACGCCCCAGCCCTTGCAAGAGATCAGTGCCATATGCTGATAGATTACTCCCAATGTAGGGCCATGGGACAGAAACCAGGGCTTCTTCCATATCGATAACAATGCTGCGAGGCTTTGATCGTGTGGAATGGATTTCCCCTCAGGGAAAAAAAAACCTGGATTTGAGCCACCACTGTAACGGTCTCATGTGTAGCAGACCCTTGTAAATAATGTCTTCAACACCGCTAGTAGTAGAACATCCAACCTGTGAACTCTGGGCAGATCGAAGAACCCTGACTTCAGCAAGAAGTCATATGATATTACTTCACAGATGGCAGTTAGTTCTGCTTCAGAGAGATTAGCATGGCGATACCTTATGTGAAACACATCAATAAACTTTCAAGTAGTATGCTTACAACACAAAATGACCATGCAAATAAAGGCTATTTCTGAGATGATATTAGCTTTATAGTGTGTTAAATAATGTTCTTTAAATGTTATGAAATATTCTCATGGTGATGAGAAATATTCTCAATATTCTCATGCAACTGTGACATGATTTACTAGAATACATTGAGTTCGGAAGTGGGACAATTCACTGCTGAAATACCCACCTCCAACTGTGTCTGGATCACAGCAGTAGTTAGTTATGTAGTTGAAAAGTTACATGTGGTCAACAGAATGTCTGAAAAGGCAACACTTAAATAAAATAATAACCAAATTAATTACTGTAAATAAACATTGCTTCAGGTGTGGTCTCTCTGGGAACACCATAACCCTAAGGGAATCTGTCCAGCTGAACAGGATTATAAGGACATAAGCCCAGTTTACACATACTGTAGGCCATTTAAGACAGCTGTTCATGTTGCGTCAATTGCTAATAGACGCATGTTTACATAATTCCACTCTGCCAATGCCACTATTCCAACTATTTTTTTTTTTTTTTTTCAGCACCTATGGGTCTGAAGATATTAATCATGGCTTTGTTTTCTTTAGTTAAGAACAGAATATATAATTTATTGTTATTTGTTCTGCGTTTCTTGACTAATGCACAGCAGTTCATAAGCTCTGTCCAGATGGCTTAGATTTTGTTTTGTAGTAAATTTTGGAACAGGCAACTGACCTTCTCTGACTCTATAAACAATGAGGACTTTATTAATATGCCTCAGAGTGGAATAAACTCATCCAGTGCTGCTCTCATGTCTGGCCCCTTGTGCATTTGTCTGCCCAGCGGATGCCCCTGATCTGATCTTTCCATGCTTTTTTATTCCGAGTTTGTGAGAAACAGAGGATGCTAGGGAAGGATATTACGACTGGGTTGCTGAATAGGGTATATCCTTCCATTTTTTCCACACACACTTGCATCAGTTGAGAGCTAAGGAATGCTCATATCATTTAAATCACAGTTATTGTAAGTTAATTTACTTTTCCCAAGATATGAAAATGGATTGGGTTTCTAGTGAAAACGAAGATTTCTTGTTAAGCATAAATTCCATCGTGATCCCATCGAGAGTTGTACAATATACGCATGTTACTCCTATGGTGTCTGTTTGTCCCATGTTTTGTTTTGTACCTTTGCACTGTCTTTGGATTATTGATCATTTGCTGCCTGCCTGGAGGCCTGTTGCACAAAACTAGTTGAACAAACTCCGGGTTACAGAGGAAGTTTTGGGTTGACAAACCCAAATAAATGTAAACTGGTTAGGATCAGGGTAAGTTCACAACAATTGATATAAACATTCTCTGTCAACTCGGGAGTTTAACCCAGAGTTATTAACCCCTGAGCGCTTGCACATGAAAGTGTGAAATGTGCAGCAAACAGCCAATCACACGAGACATGGGAGAGTCAGTTTGAGTCAGGTATTGCAAGAGAGTCAGCACAATTCACTTCTCTGTTGAAGATTAAGAGATATCATTAACAGAATTATAAAGAATTTAAACACAATACACAGGACAGAAATAAACACAGCTTTTCCAGCAAACGGTTTACACAGCAGATGCCCTTCCAGCTGCAACCCAGTACTGGGAAACATCCATAGTCATTCACACACATACACTATGGCCAATTTAGTTTCTTCAATTCACCTATACCGCATGTATTTGAACTGTGGGGGAAACTGGAGCACCTGGAGGAAACCCACGCCAACACAGGGAGAACATGCAAACTCCACACAGAAATGCCAACTGACCCAGCCGGAACTCAAACCAGCGGCCTTCTTGCTGTGAGGTGACAGTGCTAACCACTGAGCCACCTTGTCACCGCTAATTTATATGTTAATATTTAAATGTAAATGTTATTCTAAATGTATAAATAAATATTAATTGACAAGTCCAGAGTATTTGAATATATAATATAAAGTATAAATAATTATAATTTAGATATTATGCCTAATAAACAAATTATTATCAATAAAAAAAAAACTATTTTGACAAAAATGCTTTTAGTGTAAATTAATGATAATAAAGATGCACAGGGACCGTTTTTTATTAATTAACCATTAATAAACCATTAATTAATAAAATTACAGAAATGACAGAATCTAACATTTTGTTTTCGATTTTCTTTTCTTTCTGAAGACAGTATTATTAAACATACAGGGTAATGTATTTTTTATTTGTCTTCTGTGTAAATTTCACCTTAAGGCCAGAACTATTCAACGTTAGAATGTTCTTAATAGGTTTGAATTTTCTCGTCACATCTTTTAACATCTTTTCATTACATTTAATATTTTTTCCTTTCTGTTACTGGATAAAAAAAAATGTGCTAAACTTTTTCATTTCCATGTGATTAATACTTTTGTTTTTGAATAATAACAATCCATGGTCTTAGGTTGTCCACAAAAAATAAAGGTTTCATTAAAAAATTATTCTTGGGTTTTATTGGGTTAGTGTGTCCTCCCTGTTGGTTTCAGAATGGAATCTTTTTGCCCATTTCAAAGTCTGTGTGTAAGCATGCAAAGGACTGAGTGGAATAGACAAAGTGATTGTTAGAGGGCCAAATACCCATGGTGTGATCAGGGTGAGAGCATATGTGGAGTGAACAGCTGGACAGACAGTTTGAGATTTTGAGCAGAGGAGGTTCAAGCATGGACAGAATCAGAATGTGGGAAAACTGCCTTTCACAATGATGAGGTTATGGATTTCCACACATACGTAGGCTGAGACATCCACCAGATCAGATAATCTGTCAGCTGCTGTGTGTCTGTCACTCAGACCCACGCCAAACAGCCCTGCTGGCATGAATAGATGTACTATGAGCTCTCTGTACAACCAGTGGGGGACTGAGAAGAAATGCTGCATAAACCATTTGCTTGGGTTTTCCCTTAAACAGCTGCAGTAAAGTTTTGTGTAGAACATACTGAGAAATAAATAGTAGAGTAAAAACAACTGAAGCACATACACAGTCATAACATTTATTCATGGTGGTTTGAAAAAGGTACATTTAAAAGAGGTAATGAGAATTGACTATGGATTTAATAATATAAAAAAATATATGAAATATGAATATGAATATATATATAATTCCTTTTGAAGAATAAAATGTTTAAAATAGCATTACTTTTATATTGCATATAATATTTATTCCAAATCAATTGTATTACTAATATTGAAATTATCAAATGGGCGACACGGTGGCTTAGTGGTTAGCACTGTCGCCTTACAGCAAGAAGATTGCTGGCTCGAGTCCCGGCTGGGCTAGTTCACGGGGGTTTCCTCCAGGTGCTCCGGTTTCCCCAACAGTCCAAAGACTTGCCGTATAGGTGAATTAAATAAGCTAAATTGGCCACAAAAATAAAAAAAATAAAAATGAGTGTGTATGGATGTTTCCCAGTACTGGAAAAAAAAATAAAAATGAGTGTGTATGGATGTTTCCCAGTACTGGGTTGCAGCTGGAAGGGCATCCGCTGTGTAAAACATATGCTGGATAAGTTGGCGGTTCATTCCGCTGTGGCAACCCCTAATGAATAAAGGGACTAAGACGAAGGAAAATGAGTGAATGAAATTATCAAATAATAATTGTTAAGTGCATTTTGAGTTATTCACTGTGCATTATTCTATATTACTAATTGAACTAATTGTTCATTTTAATGGCAATCGTTAAAAATAAATACATTTATTTATATTAGACATTAAATTATGGAAGCAAACATGAAATTAAAAAAAATTCAGCTCCATATATGGACTGAATTCTCAAAAGCCTTGTGAGTTTAATCTGCACATCTGTGTTCTCGGATGGGGGACAGAGGGAGAACAGATTTTGGAGGGCAAGTAGAACTGGCCAATTAGGTGCAACTTTTATTTAAAAAAACACTCCTTCTGTCTCTCTCCCTCTATCACAATGAGCAAAGTCAAGGGAAGGATAGTTCATCTTTCATTGCAGTGTTAGTGTGGCTACTTTTGTAAGACATGTTCTGAATAGCTCGGGAAACTGAAGAACTAGTGTATCTGCAGAGATGAGTTTCAGCTGGGGTTTATCTCTACTGTTGATTCAGCATGCGGGTCTTCTAAATGGTTTTTGGTGGAACATTCAAGTGACCACAAAGGGCCCAACATTGGACAAAGACAGTTCTAACGGTGCAATGACCCTTGAGGACCAGAACATTGCAAATGTAGGGTCAGACATCATAGATGTAGCCAGAGGAATCCAAGGATCTGTGCAGAACTGGGACCAGAATCCAACTGTGAACTGGAAAACTGCTGTCACAATGAAGACACCTGGAACCTCCTTGAAGCTTGGCCATTCTGAAACGGGTAATGATAAGTCTTTATCAGAGGAAGTCGAACATGAATTAAATGTAAAAGTTTCCTCAGGTGATACCACTGGCTCAGGCTTAGGGTCAGGGTCCACTTCGGATTTAACTCAGGAAAGCAAAACAACAGCTACCAACCTTACAGGAACATACAGCAGGATAAGCATAATTAGCACCCCTGCTTTCCCTAAGGATTCCACCAACTGCATACCAAGAGGCTCTGATTGGCCTTTCTGTTTATCTCTCAGTGAAGTCACATTTTCTGTACCTAATTTTTTCAACCACACCCAGGCAGAGGATGTGGTAGCTGTGTTAAATGAATGGGGTTGGCTCCTGCGTTCAGGCTGCCACCATGGTTTGGAATGGTTCTTTTGCCTACTACTGGCACCAAGATGCCATCAGACCTCTGAAAAACCTGGCGTAGCCCTGCTACCATGCAGGACTTTCTGCGAGGTGCTGCTGGACAGCTGCTGGACAGTCCTACAGGAGAGGGGCCTGCCTGTGGCCTGCCACACCCTCCCCGAGGGACCAGAGCCCAGTCAGTCATGCATAATCGTTAGTAACCCCAAAGGTAAAACTTTGATGCATTTCAAACTTGTGGCGCTTGTCTTGTCAGTATGTGTTATTTAATGGTGTGCTTTCTACCGTGAGACACACATGGTACTTCATGTCTGCCAGCTGCTGCTCTGTTCTGCTACTGCTTTGCCAGGGCTCTGACCAACACTTGGTTAGAAACACTAACCAGCAGAGAGTTTACCCTTGCATATTTGCTGTGATGTGAAGTCTGCATCTGCATGTGTGGCTCAGTGTGAATTCATTCAAATTATATGCATGCTTGAGTACTAATTACGTCATTATTCTAAATTTTTCCAGGTTACAGTTTTGTTTTTAACCCACAACTCATAATTGAAAGTATAATCTATGTGCAAACCTGTCTTCAAACAGAAATGGATTGATCACTATATGTTTTCACTTGGATTTATGTATACATTAATAATTTGTCTTTTGAGGCCTGTGTAAAAAAAAATTGTGTATTTTGACTGGTTTGAAGAGTAGCACACCTGACTTCACTTAGAGATATGCAGAAAAGTAGAAGGGGAAAAATGTGGTGTGGAAAACCCTTATATGGAGATGGTTTGGGGTGTACATTAAGCCAATTACTGTTTGTGCATGTTCCTTTTTGTGGAGATTTTCTTATTCATCAACAAATTTATGTCTGTATGCAGACGTGTGAGTAATTTTGTGTCAATATCTTCTACAAATAAGAAAACATCATAAGTTATGAGAGCAATGTAGGGATTCTCCCTACAGAGTATATTTACATTTAGCAGACACTTTTATCCAAAGTGACTTACAAATGAGGAAGGCATAAAGTATTTCATCATAAAGAGGCACTCATATTAAGTGCTACAAATACAAACTTTCTGACATTGTTAGATGAATATAAACTAGAGTAGGAACTTCTATAGAAAGGGATGAGATGTGCTCTTTAGCTGCCTTTTGAACATTGTCAGTGATTCAGAAGTTTGTGGAATACCTTCCTTATACTGTATGTCAGAATTAAATATATATGACCTCTATATTTACTTATTTTTAATGATTTTTTCCAAGCCCGTATTTGCCAGTGGTAACCTGTGGTATTACTTGCATTTTTATGAGAAGAGAAAGATCACATAGTGATAATGACAGATTAAATAATAGTCTCATGACAATTTATAGACATGTTTTGGTAATTTGGTGAGGTGAATATAATCTTATTTGTTTTTTTCAATCTGCTCATGCCCCACATTAAATTAGTTTTAGAGTTGAAGCATTATGAGGCTTACTTTTTAATAGAACTGTTATGTCTTCTCATGAGATAAGGCTAAAAATGTTTAGTTTCCCATAGGAGTGAGTTATACAGAATAGTACTTTGCAAGTGGGTGGCTCAGTGGTTAGCAGAGCAAGAAGGTTGGTGGTTCGAGTCCCAGCTGGGCCAGGAGGCATTTTAGTGTGGAGTTTGCTTGCTCCAATTTCCCCCACATTCCAAAGATATGTGGTATCGATGAATTGGGTAAAACTAAATTGGCCGTGGTGAATGATTGTGTGTGTGTGATTGAGAGATTGTTTCCCAGCACTGTGCATAAAACATATGCCAGAGTAATTGGTGGTTCATTCCGCTGTGGCAACCCCTGATAAATAACTAAGCCAAGTGAGTGAGTACTTTGCAAGCTGTACTGACAGCTTTGTTGTAAAGTGTGTTTAATTAGTCCTGATTGTTGGCTAAATAATAATATTAACAAAAATAAGAAACATAATAAATAATTAAGGTACATGATGTATGTCAGGATTTAGCAACTTTAATAAACAGAAAGCAAATGTGTAACACTGCATAGTCTTTATGTGTCGTGTTGGTGTGGGTTTCCTCCAGATTCTCTGGTTTCCCCCACAGTCCAAAGACATGCGCTATAGGTGAATTGAATAAACTAAGTTGGCCGTAGTGTATGTCACGGTGCGCCCTGCACACAAAAGGCACGAAAGTTATCAAACACGAGGATTTATTAATATAACACTCACTGGCAGATGGAGACACGGGAAGACGGAGACACAGGAACATGGACAACACACTGTGGCAATACAATACAGGACAATGAAGGAGGCAGACTAAGGGGTAGATATACACACACGGGATAATGACACAGGTGAAAACAATCAATAGGAAAACGTCGGGAAACAGAACAAAGGAGCACATGATGAAAACACAGAACAGACACCTGACATTACCCCCCCCTTTGAAGGCGCGTCCTCGCGCCTTCAACATAAAGAAGGGTGAGAGGGGAGGGGCCAGGGAGGAGTTTCAGGAGGGAGGAACCAGGAAGGGAGCTGGAGCAGGAAGACCCAGGACACAGCCAGAAGGACGGCCCAGGGCGGAGTCGAGGAAGGAAGGGACCATGGAAGGAGGAGTGGCTGCCGACTCCAGGAAGCCGACTGAGGGAGACGCCGCTGATGACTTCGCTCCAGAAGTCAGTGAGCAACTTCCCAGTGTCCAGCGGTTGCACATCTGCAGAGGGGGGGGGTGGACGGGACTCTCGCATGAGCCGCTGAGGTCCACCAGGACTCCCCCTTTCGGCGATGTTGCCGGCTCACACACCTGGTCACTGGGTCGGGAGTGGCGCTGGCGAGCTCTTCCTCCACACAGACGGTGAATGTTGCTTCATTCCTCGCCAGAGTCCACTCCACATAAGCGGCGATATTGCCCCGAGGACCATCTTCGGACGACCATGCTCTGCAAGCGGTGTTAGAGCTGTTGTTGCAGAACACGTCGTCCGGATAGCTGGTGATATTAACTACAAACAAGTACCGTCTTGTATGGTCCTCGAGGCTGCTTTCCCCCTGCTCCAGCAGGAGGGGAAGAAATTCGGGGCTGTCGATGGGGTCCATGGGAATACGGGGGAGAGGAAAAGAAAACACTGGGGCAAAAAAGACTAAAAAGAAAAATGGGGGAAAGTACGCCGCAAACTGTTTGTGGTCCAGTATTCTGTCATGGTGCGCCCTGCACACAAAGGCACGAAACACGGAAGTTATCAAACACGAAGATTTATTAATATAACACTCACTGGCAGATGGAGACACGGGAAACCGGCGACACAGGAACATGGACAACACACTGTGGCAATACAATACTGGACAATGAAGGAGGTAGACTAAGGGGTAGATATACACACACACGGGATAATGACACACAGGTGAAAACAATCAATAGGAAAACGGCGGGAAACAGAACAAAGGAGCACATGATGAAAACACAGAACAGACACCTGACAGTATGTGTGTGAATGAGTGTGTATGGATGCTTCCCAGTACTGGGTTGCAGCTGGAAGGGCATCCACTGTGTAAAACATATGAATGCTAAAATGCTCGTACACTCACAGGCCTTAAAAACACATGCAAATGATAAACGTTCACTCCATTGTGCTAAAACACTGCAGTGACTCCACAAATCTCATGTTCTGAACTATGGACCTGCTCAACAATAATCCTGACTCAACATTGTACATTTTGCAATTGCAATGTGACTATTCCAGATGCGAACCTTGTGATAACGATGCTGAAACTATATATTATGTAGCCCTTGCATGTGTGTTGTAAAACGGATGAATCTGTTTTCCCAATTTGTTAGTTTTTTTTCTATTTGCATGTGTTTTCTTACCTTGCAGTGTGTTCTCCCTGCCACCTTACTTTTGCCTCAGTAATTTGTCTTATTGATAGTTATTAAGGAAGTAGACAGCTTTGGGTATTGGGTAGGGTTAGAGAAGTACAATAAGATCTTGCATCTTAATCAAGAGACCAACGCATAAACCAGAGCTGTTGGTGGTCTAATACTTTTGCACAGTACTGTACATGAATAAGCCTGTGTAAGACCTCAGTTGTGTTTGTTAGAGAGTGGGCATTTGGACAAAGAGACAGATTATTGTGTCTCTGTGTTATTACTTGCTGGGTTTAACAAGGTCCCCACTGTAAATGACTAGACACTTGGCAGAGAATCCACGATCGGATGCAATTGCCTTTATTTTTAGCTACTATATGAGGGGCTTTTGTGGACTGATGTGCAAGAAATGTGGGAGTCTGAAAAGGAATTCATTGTGAGAGCCGTGAAGATCTGTTGTAGGGGGAAAGAAGTTGTCATGACACAAAGCCGTCTTTTATTCTTTAATAGCCCTGCATTTTTATGACCAGAACTGGCATTGCAGTGTGATGGTAATTAATAAGGTTAGGGTTTTGATCTAGCACTGTGGTCTTGGTGATAGCACCATGAAAATCGCAGAAGCAAGCAACTTCCAAAGAACATATTAAACACTATTGTGTAGACCATGATGTAAGTGTTTTCTTTTCTTTGCACATTGGTTACTGCATTCATCATGTTTATTTACCTTCGAATATACATTCATCTGTATAATTATTTGCAAAGTCTTTTAAAAAAACTTAATTATTATAAGTGGTAATGGCAGCTGTTTCATGCTGGTCATTTTATTGGGTTACACTTTTTCTTATCTCATGGGAAGCAGGGTCTCGGATCATTTTGTGTAGACTTTATCATAATTGGGCCTGTTGAGAGCCCAGGAGGAATCAGTTCACAGGATACTCTGGTTACCATCTCATGCATTTAACTCCCTATTACCTATCCAGCTGTCAAGGTTCTGAGGGAATACAACCCTTAACCAAAAAAAAGAAAGAAAGCATATACTAATGTTAAGAAAAAACTTTTTTTTTATTGTTGTTTGTTTGTTCTTTCAGTATTTATTTATTTACTTTTTTTTTTTCAGTTTTATTTTTTGTCACTATATCACTAAGTTCTAGTTTGCACAATGTGTGTATTTAGACATGCCCTATCACAGCTGTAGGATGCATACACATGTGGGAGATTGTCTGGAACAGTTGGCCAACACTGGTGCGTAAGGGATGATTTATTTATCAGCATGTTCACATGCATTGCAGTACTGCATGTTCCTTGACAATAATAATTTAAGCACATTTGCAATTTCTTTCAATTTTCAGTAGAAATAAATGCTGGGAGCAGTTAAACAACAATCATTTTTATTCATTTTCACCCATTATTACTGTGGGGAAGATTATCAGATAATGAAGCCCTCAAAACAGTTTTACCAAAGTACATGTCTTGTACTTTACAAATTAAGTAGTTACTGTAATTAAATTGCTTATTCCACTGGGAAAAAAAAGTTAGGTAAGAGATTACTGTTCATTTTTATGTATTTTAATTACATATATTTATTATGTGCTTGCCTTAAATACAGTAAATACTTTACAGTACAGTATGATTCAATCCAGAAATCAATAGTAATTGTTGTGGTTGTTTTGTTTAGTTTTTGTTATACAATTATGTTTTAAATTAGAATATTTGTATTTTTCAACTAAAGAAGTTTACATTAATCATGATGTCTGCACATGTTTAAGAAATAATGAATTGAGGTTTGGAACTTGAAGTTAGTACAGTGAGCAAATAAAAATTTTTGGGTGAACCTTTATCTTTTTAACTAGCATGAGTTAAGTATAATTAATTTATTTTTCAGAAATAGCAGTGTAGCGAATTAGCTCAAAGTGAATTGAAGATTAATTTAAAGGGGACTTTAAAAGAATCGACTCTTTAAATCCAAACAAACGAATCATGCAGCGATCATTTGAACGGACAGTTAACTTCAACTATGGCTATTGCTATCCAAAATAAAAACCCTTTTATCTTTAAGTAGGACAACAAGATCTACGTTTAAGGCAGTAGATACATAAATATGCACAGGCACTTTTCTTTATACAAAATGAAACTTTATTGACTAATATAATAGAAACTAACACCTAACACAAACACACATTCATACAGGTTGTAGAGAGGAGTAAAGAAAGTAAAAAAAGTAGAGCTTGAGAGAGTGTAATGATGTAAAAACCTTGGATTTTGTAAGACCTAACCAAGCGAACCAAAAGTCATCAATTTAACCCTTCTATGGTTTCTTTAGGGTTATATATAATTTACTCCAGTTCAGTATAGTCTAGAGGCGTTACTTGCATTCCATTGGTGATGTGAAGAACTCCCTCTATTGAGCTGGGTTCCCACGTCGGTTCGCTGGTGGTTGGCTTTGTCATCGCGAGGCTTGGAGTGGAGTGGGGTCTGGAGTTTCAGTTTGAGGCGGCAAAAGACTGTGGTCATGTTGACTTCTGGTTTTGTGGCGCACTAAGCTTAACTAGACTCTCAACGAAAAGAAAAGAAAGAAAAGTAACTGAGATAGGAACGTTTATGCTGTGCTGTTATCCCATTTTTGTCAGGGTCCACGTTTGCTCACTGGACCTGAAAAGAAGCTGTCCTGAGCTGGAACGGAACAACTCTACTGGGGGAGATTGATTGTGCATTATTTGTTGAGTAAAGCTAAATGATTATGTGTCTGATCGGCCACATTGGTTACAGCAGTGAAATTGTAATTACTGTAAGTACTGGTAGCTCACCTTGGGCTATTAATGTACGCCAGGATAAATTTGAATTTATTTATTAATGATTATGGCTCATATTATTAGTTAAAGTGGTTCAATTAATTACATATTTCAGTTAAATATGTTTACTTTAAGTTTACTTACAGCTGTGCACATTCTCCCATCAAGTTATTTTTTATAGATCACAATCTTTCCATGGGAAGTGGCATAAAAACATTTCCACCCCTGTTTTGTGAGTATGCCACATCTATAAATGAGACCCCTGGTACTGTGTTGCACCTTCAGCAAATACTTTTTTAATAGCACTAACTATTGGTTTGGGTTATGGTGAGGTACGTTAAGGTAGGGTAAGGGTTAATGATACTACAAACATAATAAAGCCATTGGATTTACAAACTGTAGTGAAAAATGCCTATAGATCCAATGAACCAATGTAATATAGATCATTTGCAAATTATTATTATTTTTTTGCAGAAAATTTGGATGCTTTTTAGCATCAATCACTGGAAACTGCAATGAAGTAGTTAGCAGCATATACTTTTTTCTTTAATGCAAATTGAAAATTGACTTCTGACTACAAATTTAATGTCTGACTACACAGCGGGGTTGATGGCCACCCAGTGTGTCCCTACGCAAAATGTCCATCTGGGGACCCAATCGTGAAGCCAGCGCTGAAGTGGTCTCATTTGAACAATCTGAGCGGCGCAAAGTGGCTACCAATGTCATATGCCCCAGGAGCCTCTGAAAAACCTCAGTGGGACGACTATGTTCCTGCCAACTGTATCAGACAGGATAGCACCAGCCTGGTGCGCTCTTGGAAAGGTGCACCGTCTAACGATCGAGTCCAGCTCCATCTAGAGAAAAAAGCAGCTATGCCCGGGGGAGAGCTTCCTTTTTTCCGGTTGACTCGATGCCCCAACAAGTTGAGGTGCCGGAGCACCAGGTCCCCATGCATCATCAACTAACCCTCCAGACCGCGCTAAAAATAAGCCAATCCGAGAACAGCCAAAAATGCAGATGCCCGAGAGCCGAAAAGGCATAGGGCACTTTCTGCGAGCTTCATAAAACCCATGAGAACAGGGACAGCCCAAAGGAGAGGACCCTGTGCTGCCATGCGCAGTCCCCAAAAGCACACCGGAGAAACGTTATGCGTATGCATGGCATGGAAGTGAGCGTACTTCAGGTTGATAGCTGCAACCATCCGCAGATGCGTTTCGGATTTTTACCAGCATCCTGTAGAGATAACAGTTCTAAATGCGCAGACAGGATTGGTTATAAACCCACCGTTGTTATGGGTACAATGAAATGCGGGCTGTAAAACCTGCTCTCCATCTCGGCTGGAGGGACCGTCTCGATTGCGTCCTTCGCCAAGAGGAATGCAATCTCCTCATGCAAGACAGAGGCGGAGCGGCATAGACCGCCGTGAGATACACACCCATGAGCTTGGGGGTCCGTGTGGTGAATTAAATCGCATAGCTGAGTTTGACCATTCGGAAGAGCCACTACGACAGGCTGGGCAATGCTAACCAGGCTGACAGAGGCCGAACGAGTGGCACAACCGAAGTGATCACAGATGCACCCACAGTGGGGCAGCTTCAGGATGGGGAGTGCTCGCCCCGGGAAGCGGCATGTAAGAGAAAATAAGAAATTGACTCTTACCTTCCTTCAAGGATCCCGCGAGTAGGCTTTTGGTGCGAGAGAAAGAACCCCGTCTTCTGACTCCCTCTGTGCCTGTGGTGAAGTTCATCGAAGCTGCAAGCTGGAAAGCAGCACATCCCATGCTGGCAAAGTTGGGCTTTCATACCCGGAGAGGGGAGAAACCGCTCTTTCCTGGGAAGGGAAGAATGGTCCACCTTCTCTCTTCGCGGTCCGTTTACCAGACTTAACGGTGCCCTGGGGCGGGGCGGCGACTTCCTGCGGCGAGCTCGATTCGGCCACTAACCAGTGAAATGGGCTGTGTCGGCGGAGCAGATCTTAAAGCCGCGGGAAGGACACTTTCGGTGAGGAGCAGCAAGTGCGGATGGGCTCGGCGGGGGAGCAGTTTCCCGAAGATAACCTGTCGCATCACGCTCACAGTGTCACAGTATATACAACAGACATGCCCTCACAGTGAGGGCATGAGCTGTCCGCAAGCACCGCATCGACATGCTGGACCCCCAACATGTGATGCAGTACCCGTGCCTATCGTCCGGAAATAAGAAAATTCTGCTCTTTAATTAAACTGCTCTTTTAGAAGTACCCACCGAAATGCCCAGGGATGGGAGAATCACCCAGCTCGACCGCCACTGCCTACATTGTCACCCACACTGGATACATGAAGCTTGATCTCTCTCTCTGGATTCAGCTCAGCAGTTGTTGTCTCTTTCAGTAACGTGAGGCTTCTGAAAGCGAAAATGTGCTGAGCAACACGTGTTGCACGGCTGCATTGGCTGGGCACTGCCAATTCATTGGCATTTCATTGGCCCGTTTTATTACTCTTCAGAATCATTGGCTTTCTGGTGAAATCCCCATAGTGTCAAAGAATGACACATAGCATTGAAGTTCCCCTCCTGCTGGGGAACTATTGCCCTTAAACAAAAACTCTTATGTTAGAATGCTGTTCATTGACTTCAGCTCAGCATTCAACACAATAATCCCACAACAGCTCATTAATAAACTCAACCTGCTAGGCCTTAACACCTCCCTCTGCAATTGGATCCTGGACTTTTAAACTGGAAGACCCCAGTCAGTCCGTGTCGGCCCCAACACCTCGAGCACTACCACACTGAGTGCAGGTGCACCACAAGGCTGTGTGCTCAGCCCGCTGCTCTTCATGCTGCTGACCCACAACTGCACTGCTAAGTTCAGCTCCAACCACATCATCAAGTTTGCCGGTGACACAACAGTGGTAGGTCTTATCAGCAACAACGATGACACACTACAGAGGGGAAGTGGCACAGCTGGCTGAATGGTGTGTCACTAACAATCTCTCTCTCAATGTAGAGAAGACAAAGGAGGTTGTGTTGGACTTCAGGAGAAACTCCGTTGACCACTCTCCACTGACCATCGACAGCTCGACTGTCGAGAGAGTCAGCAGCACTAAATTCCTGGGGGTGCACATCACAGAGGATCTCACCTGGACTACCAACACCACATCCCTCTCCAAGAAGGCACAACAACACCTACACTTTCTCCGCTGGTTGAAAAGGGCAAGTCTCCCTCCACCCATCCTCACCACATTCTACAGGGGAATCATTGAGAGCGTGCTGACCAGCTGCATCACTGTCTGGTACGGGAGCTGCTGTGACCACAAGACCCTCCAGCGCACAGTGAACACAGCCGAAAAGATAATCGTTGCCCCTCTATCCTCCATTCAGGACATTTTCCTCTTATGGTGCTCCAGCAAAGCTAGCAGTATTGTGAAAGACTCTACTCACCCCTTTCACAGTCTCTTTCAGCTGCTGCCATCAGGAAGAAGGTTTTGAAGACACCCTTCTCTCTTATGCACCTGACACTTTATCTAAATTCCATCTTACAAGAACTCAATAAGGAAAACGATGTTTACTATAAATGTACCACAATCATGCTGCGCTGCTTGCTTCAACCTTAGATACCTCTTGTGTTTGTATTTATGATTAATCTATGTAGCACCGTAGTCTTGCGAGACAAGACATTTCGTTCCTCTGTATGTCCACACATGTAGCGGAATGACAATAAAGCTCGACTTGACTTGACTTGACTTATGAAAAGGAAGGGCACTTAATTGTATTAAATGTGCATTTGCTGAATTTTTCAAATGTTATAATATATTTTAATGTACTTGCTATAGCATCATTTGAAATAGAAGTTAATGCTTAAAATGTATTCTAAAAAAATAGTACACTTTTGAGACACTTTGTACACTTTGCAGTAACATCAGATTAAACGTTCTAAAGTATGTTTTTAATATTTATGTTTTAACAAAATCTTAATCTTAATAACAATGCCTTCCTGTAGCTCAAATAGTGGAGTAAGGTGCCAACAATACCAAGGTTGGGGTTCAATTCCCAAGGAAAGCAAGAACTGATAAAACATATACTCGTTTAAAACATCTTTTTTTTCCATGAGCCTGTGTTCTTACAAATATAATTTCCATCGTATCAAAGTTTTGAAAAAAGGATTTATGTACACACACCTTTGAAATAATGTTTATAAAATATGTTTTTATTAAGCTTTGGGGGTTCAGAATTTATTAGGTGTTTATTTGACTCACTGCCACTACAATAAGCACATTGTTAACCTGATCATACTTAATAAGCCAACAATGCATGTGCTCATTCAAAAGCATTAACCAATTATTGTTTAATTGTGTAAGATCATAAACGTCTTATGCATAAACAGATTTTCATTTAGCCCCTTAAATCCAATATTGCATTGGCATCGTTTTGGTCCTTACTGCGGATTGAAGCACACCAAGATCTAACAAATGTTTTACATAAGAGAGGAGGAAATATACTGCAATCTCCTACAATTTATTAATCCAAACAATTAAAAATGTGTGTTTTCATCTCATGCTGCATTTGCCATAAGAGGTTTCGAGCCATAAGTTTGCCACAGACATGCATAAATATTCTTCTTTGTTTTCAGAGATTGATTTAAAGGCACAATATGTGACCAGCAGTATGTCAGAACCTTAACCTTAAAACAGTCCTGCTTATAAACAACGCTCATAGCTCATAAACAAATATGATTTCTGCAGGTGTCCCGTAAGATGTAACGAAGACAACAACTCCCATGATTCCTCACTCAGTCATGATGTCATCAAAATGCACCTTTGTTTGTTGTTAATACACCCCCTCTAGTGACAAAAAATGCATTATTGTGTCTTTAATATGACAACTAACATGAA
>CAIGQV010000919.1:2424810-2470343 GCA_903798115.1 Danio jaintianensis
ATATAATATAATATAATATAATATAATATAATATAATATAATATAATATAATATAAAATGGCTGTAATACACTATTGTAGTATGTGATCTTTTAAAATTATGCTGTGCTGCTGCAGACCATTACAGGTTCACTAAATGGAATATAGCTGTTGTCAAGCTACTTTGCTACTAACTGGAAAAAGTAGCTAACTAGAAAAGCTAGGTTGTATCATAAGTAGATTAACTATCGTCAAGCTACTGGAAAATGTAGTTAACCTAGTAGCTAAGTTGTAGCTAGCTACTCCCAAATCCTGCCTATATGTAATATATGCTTTATAAGGAACTATTGGTTAAAATACCTGTTATTAAAAAGAAAAAAGAAGCCATCTCTAGACTGCTTTTAAATTCTGTAAAATGTGGATGAAAAACAAAGCTAAACTAAAGTTTAATTGAGTCTTTGCTATATTAGCAGTGGGGTCCAAATGGCCCTTCAGGAAAAGCATTTGACACTCTTGGCTTACAGACTGCTGTATTTGAGTATATTTTTACATCTGGTGCATGGTCCATGGTCATCAATATCACACATGCCCCAGAGGATCAGGAGCTACTGTTTAATGGTCTGACAAGACACATAGTGAAATATGTAAAACAAATTCTTCAAATATGTCGCAACAGATCTAAAATATTAACTTTTGTGTATAGTACAAAGACTTACATATAGTGTTTTATGGTTAAAAAAAAATCTAAATTATTTAAATTTTAAACATTCAGTTCTTTTAAAAAAAAATAAATGGCACATTTCAGAAGCTTGTGTATCTTTGCAAGTCGCTGTGCTGATTCACAATATTCTTTGTACCATAGAAGAGAGAGGTGTGTCCTTGCTGCAACTTATTGGGAATCTTCCTCCTGAAAATATCACTCGAGTTCAGAGCCCAAATGGAAAAGCATCTTACCTCTTCACAAACAGCACCAACATGGAGCAGTTGGCACTCACACACCTACCTTCACCCCTCTACCGAGACTTCTCTCTGGTCTTTCAATTGAAGCCCACCTCTGAAGATGCTGGGGTCATTTTCTCCATCACTGACTCCAATCAAAATATAATGTATGTGGGGGTTAAGCTCTCTGCGGTTGAGGATGGCAAAAGGAAAGTTATATTTTATTACACAGAGCCTGATGCAGAAAAATCTCAAGAGGTGGCCAGCTTTGAAGTGGCACACCGGCCTGAAGAGTGGAGCCGCTTTTCTCTAGCTATCAGTCTAGACCAGGTGTTTTTCTATGAGAACTGTGATTCTGAGGCTAAGGTAGTAAAGTTTGAGCGCTCACCTGACGACTTGGAGTTTGAGACAGACTCCAAGATCTTCGTTGGACAAAGTGGAGCTGATGATCCAAACAAATTTCAAGTATGTCCTGTGTTATATGTTTTATTCTTCTTTTTTAATGTACAAAATGTTGAATGCTGTCCTGTTGTCTTGGAACTGTCTGTCTGTCTGTCTTTTGGTAAAATCATAAATTAAGGTCATGCTAGTCACCAAGCGTGCCAACTATAAATATAAATATAATGATAAATACATTTGCATCCACACTGATGAACAATAAAAATCTGTTTATTTTTAGATCACGTTTTTATCATTAGGCATTACCAAGACAAAAAAATTGCTTTCTTGACCCCTACACCATTCCTCCCTTCGGAGCTCTGGACGGCAAAATCTTCAAAGGGATTAGGGCATAGGGATGTGCATAAACTTTGAAACAACTGTTCTAAAATAAAACATAATTTCCTTAATTTATGCAAGGCAAATTAGGAATCAAGCAAACTGGGTGCGTAAATAACCAGAGAAGACACAGTTTAACAGACAGTGTAATGCATGACAAATTGCATGCCAAACAGCAAACTGCTGAATCAAGCTGCTCACAGTCACTACATTATCTACATAATTTGTCAAAAACACAGAGATTAGTATGCATCTATCATATGTGAAACATAAATAAACTTTTTAAGTATGTTTACTGCACAAAATGAGTGTGAAAATAACAAATGTACCTTTTGTACATGATTTCGACGAATATTTGAAATTAGAATTATTTTTTGACAGCCCTAGTGTGAATTGGCCTTTAATCTGTCTGCCTATGTGTCCAGCTGCATATTATCTGGAATGGCTGTTATATTCAACTGCAATCATATCTGACTAATGGTGATTGATGTTGTCTCTCTCTGTCTGTGTGTGTGCCCATGTCAACCTGTCATTTTTAGGGTATGATTGCAGAGTTAAGGATGGTCGGAAAGCCACAGGTTGCAGAGCATCATTGTGACGATTCTGACGATGATGACTATGAAGTAAGCAGCATATAAACCTAGTAGAATAAGTTAGTAGAATAACTTTACGTATAAGGTTTAGTCAGTAAAATGTCTGTTGGGGGACAGTGATGTAAATTAACCTTTATATTGTCATTCAAAGGTTTTTCCATATATGTCTGCTTTTGAATGTTTATCATTGTTTATCAAATTATGTTTATTTTGATGTTTAACATTCAACTCTGCAGTTTTAAAAAGTGACTTTTATTGACAGTGTTAGTTGTTTGAAGCAATATACTGTTTAGGACACATAATATATAAATAAATCAGAATTATTTCAAACTATTAAAATGTCAGTAAAATTCACTTTATTAAACTTGTCCATTTCAAAAGTTGTCAAAGCAGAAATCAATGTCAAAATAGAGTCGAAAGCACAAACAGACAAAAAAAGCACTCATGAATCACAAATTTCAAGAAACAGATAAAGTATTTTCTTACAGTGTACTTATACTGTTTTTTTTTTTTTTTAATATGCAGACAATACTGACATTTATTTGAGATCTTTTTGGGCACTGGCTTAACTTTACACTGTATCTCATTTTTAGGCAAACTCAATGGTCATGCTTATTTGTTATTATTTGTAGGCTTCTGGAGACAACGGAAGTGGAATCGAGGACAGCATGCATATACAATATAATTTAGTAGGTGTTTTGGACATCACTTATTGCATTTATTTGACAAAAACACAAATGCCAAACCGGCGGTGTGGTGGCGCAGTGGGTAGTGGTGTCACCTCACAGCAAGAAGGTTGCTGGTTCGAGCCTCGGCTGGGTCAGTTGGCATTTCTGTGTGGAGTTTGCATGTTCTCCCCATGTTCGTGTGGGTTTCCCCCACAGTCCAAAGACATGCGCTATAGGTGAATTGGGTAAGCTAGATTGTCCGTAGTGTATGTGTGTGAATGAGAGTGTATTGGTGTTTCCCAGTGATGGGTTGCAGCTGGAAGGGCATCCACTGCATAAAACATATGCTAGATAAGTTGGCGTTTCATTCTGCTGTGGCGACCCCAGATTAATAAAGGGACTAAGCCGAAAAGAAAATGAATGAATGCATTAAATATTTTTTCTGAACATTTGGTGAATATTTAAAATATTAAGACACAAAAGCAGTTAGATTTGCAATAAATCTAATGCATTTTAATGTCATTCTGTCAGCGGTGCCGCACAATTTAAAACAGGCATGAGTCCTATCTGGGTGCACTCTCAGAATTAAAGGTACAAAAGTTGTCACTGTGGTGGTATCTTTTGCAAAACTGATACATTACAGGTACTGTACATAATAGTACCCAAAAGTGTGCTTATTGTTACAAGAAAGTGTATAATTTTAAGATACTGTCTCACTGACAGCTTTTGTACTTTTTTTGTACATTTCTGAGAGTGTTGACAGATACCTTCTGGTGCCATTGGTGTTGCGTACACAGCTAGAAAACAATATGTTAACATTTTTGCAATCCCATTAATACTTTTGTTTAATATAGTAAAACAAATGAGGATATTTTAAACTTACAAATGCTTAAAAAAAATGAATCCATATGAATAAAGTGCTTAAATCCAAGTCTTCTGAAAAGGCACAATTGCTTAATATGATGAAGAAAATATGTAATTTTGGCTTTTATTCACATATGAACATTGATCAGCGAACATAAACACAATCTCAGGCATCACCGTTGAACATAAATGCAGTTCTTTGGATTTTTGTTCTCTCTGTGAGTTTTTTTTTATCATCTTGGGTGAATAGGGACAGTCATTAAGGGCTGCTTGTTTGTGAACTCTTGCAGAACTGGTGAAAATGTGAATAATTTTAATAACAAGAGAGATCATACAAAATGCATTTTATTTATTAGTGCTGTCCTGGGTAAGATATTTTACATTAAACCTGCTTACAGATAGTTCACAAAACAAAAAATAGCAAAAATTATTCAAATTACCCCTTTAAAATTTTGTGAAACCTTGATTTTTTAATACTGTGGAGGATGTAGATGTCCATTTATTTCTTATTTTCTTGATAAGTAAAATGGATGCTTATTTAACTCAGTCATTTTGATTGTTTGCACTTTTTGTAACTGTGAATTATGTCACATAGAAATAACTATTAATAACTAAGTAGCCTCAAACAAATATTCAGTCATGTTTTGTCATTAGCAAGTAAAGTATAATAAAAAGATAACAATTAACATCTTATGTCAGTTACAGGATATATATCATAAACATTTGTCTTGAAACTTGATCTGCAGATAACAATTGTAATTGTAGTGTGTTCTAATTGTAAGTGTGTTTTATGTGCAGTCCCTGCCTCCACAAGTTGTTCCAAACAAGCTGAACACAGGTGCCCAACAAAGTGCGACAGGTCTGTGGAATGATCTATACTATGACATTTTGTTTCTTTTGATTAATGTAAGACAAGAAGGCAAACTGGGACTTTATCGAGCTAATTTATTAATTATTTAGTAGTGCAATGACCTTTAATGTTGGTTGACGCTTATATGGGAAACTTGTGTTAGCCTAGACATGTACATTTATTTACATTTAAAAATGAATATGAAAATAACAAATTTTAAATCTGCAAAATGTGGCCAGCATTTGTAAGCTCAAAAATATGATGCTGAAATGCATGCAGGCACAAATATCTCAATAGCAAATGTAAATAAAATGCTGTGATGCCATCTAGTGGAGAAGAGCTGTATCATTTATTTAAATAATTCCGATTTTATTTGATCATTTTCATTTATTTTACTTTATTTTTCAAATCATCACAATGCAAGTGAAGACTGGAGTAATGGTTGCTAAAAAAAAAAAAAAAAAAAAAAGCTAACTAAAGAGTCATTTAAAAATCCACAATTTTGGAACTTTACAATAGAAAATAGTTTTACAATCTAAAAACATTTTGCAGTATTACTGTTTTGCTTTTATTTTTATCAAATAAATCGTGAATGCAGATTTCTTTGAATATTTTGTATGTTCACATTATATATCTAAGTTAACAGAGCTAAACAGTACATACGAGACATTATAGATATTACTGTCATCATTTTATTTAATATTTTTAGGGATAAAGACAGGGTTTGGTTTCCAGACAGTAGAAAAAGTAAAAATAGTAATAATAATAATAATTAGTTTGTCATTACTTTATTCTTGTGCTAAATATGCCTGACAAGATTTTTTTATATATAAATTAATAACATTTTTGTAAATGTCTTTTATAAATATTAAAACAAAATATGATTGCAAACTCTTTTTGTCGTTGACCATTGGTAAATGAATGAATGAATTAATGTCTATAGGTTTCAAAGTGTTTTAGAACTTTCAGAACTTTCATCTGGATTTCCAGGATGAGTCTCCTCAAACCTGTTTTCTCCAGGTTTTTCTGGTGCTAAAGGAGTGAGCAAAGGTGTGAGAGAAGAAAAATGGAACAAAGAAGATTCAAAGAGACCAAAACATGACCAGGCGATTTCAACCTCTTCCTCCATCACAGATGGAACTCGTGGAGAGAAGGTACAATTCTGCTTTGGGTTCCCTATTGATTCCCTACCATGGAAGTCAGTGGTGACCATAAACTTTTTGTGGATGCCAACATTTTTCAAAACATCTTTTGTGTTCAAAAGAAGAATGAAACTGATACAGGTTTAGAAAAAGTGGAGGCGAGTAAATGATGATAGCATTTTCATTCTGGAAGTGAACTGCTCTGTAAAATACAGTCAATCATGTAAATAGACAAGTAGATTGTTAGTTATATTTTTAGTATGGAGGGCATTTTCAATTTGCATGGTAAATATTACATCCATTTTCTTCACGCTATGTCCTAATTAGGCACTGGATTAAGGTTTTGTTTTAGTTTTTTCTTTTCATTCATGTCTTTTTATTTCCTCAGGGTGACCGTGGAGAGAAAGGAATGATGGTAAACAAGTTTTGTTTTAGCGGCATACACACACACTTCATGAGTGACAGATTGATTAACACACAGCTAATGTCCATTTCTCTGTTTAGGGCAGCCCTGGGACTGGATCTCCTGGCCCCAAAGGTGATCGTGGGTCTCCAGGACCACCTGGACTGCCTGGCCCACAGGGTCTTTTAAAAGAATTGATAGGAATGGAGGATAAAATGGTGGAAAGGGTGCAGGGTGCAATAGGCCTACCAGGGCCACCCGGTCCGGAGGGTCCAGAAGGGGAGCCGGTGAGTAACAAAAACATCTTTTGGCATCGATGTACACTTGAAAGAGTTTAGATTGAAATAATTTAATTGTTTGTTGAGAACATATAGTTAAAAGTTTAAGTGCACAGGCCTTTTGATGTATTATAGGGTGAACCAGGACAAGAAGGCAAAATTGTAAGTATTTTTCTGGAAAGTTTTTAAATAAATACTAAGACTGCGTTTGTTAATTCTTTTTTTTTTTTTTTTGGTCATGTTATTTAGGGCCCTGAAGGATCTCAAGGTTTGCCAGGTTCTAAAGGATCTAAAGGGCAGAAGGTGGTTTGCATAATCAGAGTTTTTTTTTTTTGATGAACTGATGATTAATTCACTGAAATACATAAATTAAATACATTAATATACAAAACAATCAATTATTTTTATATGTATATATTACACTTTGTTGCCAAATTAATCTCTTAATGAGGTTAAAGTTATTGAGGATGAAAAAACAAATAATTAAAAAAAAAAAATCTTCTTTGTATCACTAGGGACAGAAAGGGGTAGGACATCAAGGTCCTCGAGGTCTACCTGGGCCACCTGGACCTCCTGGACCCTCAGTCTCAGACAGAACAGTGAGTATCAATGCAAATAGTCCTGCTCTGTGTGCTTGAATTTAAAATGTACACACAGGTTCAACACAATGAGCGATATACTGTGTATACTGTATACTGTTTTTAAACTAAAAAGAGCATTCATAACTTGGTTAGTGTGCAAGCGGTTCCTTTTCAGTCATTCACTTTATCACTCCACTTTATCCCACTTTATAGCACTAAGGAAACCAATCACTCCAAGTTTGTGTAAAAAAGAGCCAATGGATATTGGCGAGTGGAATCTGCATAAAGGTCACTGTCATACATATGGGTATTTGAGTGGCTGTAGGCAGTCACTCATTAGATTTTTGCTTTTGGAGATAGCCAGAAAACAGCATTAAGCTTGTTTGTTGAAATCACTTACACTTTGAGCATGCAATGGTGTATTCAATAGCATTTAGCGGCAGGTCTATGTGTTATTTTGCTGTCCCTGGGAACTTCAGAGATTCCATCTAAAGAGCAGTTCTAAGAGCAAGCATGGGCAGATTGCAACTTTATCAGGATGTTGATCTGCTACCTCCAGATGATCAAATGAGCTGCAACACATGCGTATTCTTCTAGTGTGTGGGGGCAGCATTCAGGACTAGTGAATGCCTGCACTGCGAGATTCACGCTGTCACAGGTGCGAGCCCCTTCTGTTAAAACCCACAGGTTCTCTCATCGAGAGCCCCTGTAGTTAGTACACAAAGATACCTGGTCATAGAAGGTGAGAGCTGCTCTACTGATCAATCTCATATCACGACACGGTCACACTCTCTTTTGATATGGATGATTGGCTGCATTGGAGAGCATGCTTTCATTTACTGATGATGAATCAACCATGGATTCACTTCCAGCGGTGCCTGCGCATTATGAAGATGACACAACTTTATCAGTTGCCAATAAATCTGACAGCACTCCTCATCAAGAGACCAGGAGGCCACCTTATTTCCAGTGGAGGGTTGGGGTTGCAACTGCATATTGTGTGTGATACACCAGGTGCGACTGGTGGGTGACGTCCTGCCTCCTCACCCCCAGCCTCTGGGCCCATTTTGCCAGTGAGTAGAGATTACTGACAGAGAAAGGGCTTCTCTTGAGGTCAGGTAGGTTGAGGTACAGGTCTTGCTTGTTGCACCATGCTGATCCACCTTGACTGGTTTTCTAGAGCATTTACTCCTCATTTCCTGAATATCGAGCCTAAAGGGTGATTTGAACCATTTTCTAACTAAAAACAATGGCACGCAATAGAAGAATATATATTTTTTTCATACTAAAAGGAGTTTTTGTCCTAACCAACACCTGAAATTCCTATTTTAGAAACGGCTTCTATTTCTCACAGGTGAACAACAGGATAAACAATGATCACCTCAGGTACGCCTCATGTGCTTCATTCAGTGTTAAATGCTAATAATGTGAGTTTGAATGGCATTTTACATACTACATACTACAGCAGATAGTTTCACCTCATATCTTGAAAATAAAATAAACCGTGTGAAATTGAACTTTAGAACTGTGACTCCAAAGTTGCAAGCCAAGTTACAAAACAAGTATCAATCATTCAGCATGTACATATAATAATGTTAAAGAGGTTTAATATGTATTAATTAGATTATAAACCTTACCATTTCGTGAATGAGTGCATATTCTGTGCTTCTGAATGGCTGTATTTAAATTTCTGCCGTGTTTCGTCTGGTGCAAACAGCCAAATTGCTTATCACTGCAAATCTTGTCACGTAGCGTGTTGTTAGGACACAGGGTTACAATGTAACCTGCTCACCTAATGATTACGTTCCTAATATTTATAATATTTGCTAATTAATAACCTAATGTGGAACTCTGAATCTGCGTCTCATTTCGGAGTCTGCTACTGTACACCGGAGGTCGCATTTTGGTCGCGGATGCATACTTTGAGAGCCTTCATGACTGAATGAATCAAATACATGGTTTTCCAGCAAGGCAACCCGGGGTGCTGAAATATAATTGGCTAAACTGGCATTGGGCGGGTTAAAATAACCAAAACAAAGACAGCTTTCCAGCATGGAAAACACATTTTCAAAGGAGAATATCTGACTTTAGCATTGTTTTTCAGATAAACAATAATGTTCACTTAGCATGTTTCTTAAATATCTGCAAACATATTATGATAATTTTATGCTTTAGAAGAGTAAAAAACTTACATACAGAACCTTTAAACTGAAGAAATTTACAATCATATTGTTGTGCAGACTATCATTGTCACAAGCAAAGAAGAGGAGAACTCAAATGCAGAAACACAAAGTCTTTATTTAAGAATTGAGCCTCAGGAAAAGCAAATAAATCAAAGTAACCCAGTCGGGTGAATGCTGAGGAAATGCTGTGGTAAGAAACCATCCAAAACAACTAGACACTCGCTCACTGGCAGTCCTGGACACAAAAACAGGGTGAGTAACGGCATACTGACAAACATGAAGGGGAATGACGTGCTATAAATAGGAAAAAAGGGAATGAGAGGCAGGTGGAATGAATTAGCTGAAATGACGTGTTCCTGTGACCACAAATAAAAGGAGGTAAATAGAGGTAATCTGTAACACGAAACAGGAGGAGAGAGCAAGAACGCAAGGTACGGTGACAGTACCCCCTCCCTCAAGAACACCCCCTGGCGTTCCCTGAAGACTCACCATGGACCTAATGAAACTAAATCAATGAGAGAGCGGTCCAGAATATCCCGAGCTGAAATCCAACATCTCTCCTCTGGACCATAACCCTTCCAGTCTACCAGATACTGATAACCTCTACCTCTCCTCCTCACATCCAGGAGACGGCGCACTGTGTATGTGAGTGCACCCTCAACCAGTCTGGGAGGCGGAGGAGCAGAGGTTAAGGGCTGCAGGGGGGAGTGAAGAACGGGTTTGATATTTGACACATGAAAGACCGGGTGAATGTTTTTAAACTGAGGGCTTAATTTGAGTTGAACCGACACTGGACTGAGCACCTTGATAATGGGAAAGGGTCTGATGAATTTGGGTCCCAATTTACATGAGGGAAGTCTAAGAGAAATGTCCTTGGATGACAACCAGACCTTCTGACCACACACGTAAAGAGGGGGCACAGAACGGTGGCGGTCCGCAGGCGCCTTGTTCCTATCGCCAGTCCGGATAAGGGCTTTTCTGGCGATCCTCCATGTCTGGAGGCATCTTTGAATGAACGAATGAGCGAAGGGAACATTGGTGTCTGGTTCTTGGGAAGGGAATAGAGGGGGCTGGTAGCCTAAGCAGCACTGGAAGGGAGACAACCCCGTAGACGAGACGGGAAGGGAGTTATATGCGTATTCGACCATGGTTAATCTGGAACTCCAAGATGACGGTTCCCCTGACGTAACGCAAGACCCTCTCCAGGTCCTGATTAGTTCATTCGGCCTGGCCGTTGGTCTGTGGGTGGTACCCAGAAGAAAGGCTAGCAGTTGCCCCCAGCTGTCGGCAGAATTCTGCCCAAAACCTGGACACAAATTGGGGACCCCTGTCTGAAACCACGTCAACCGGGAGGCCATGAATACGGAAGACGTGGTCCAAAACAATGGCTGCGGTCTCCCACACTGAAGGTAGTTTAGGGAGGAGAATAAAGTGTGCCGCCTTCAAAAATCTGTCCACCACAGTGAGGACTACGATGTTGCCACTGGATGGGGGTAACCCAGTGACAAAGTCCATCGCTAAGTGTGACCAGGGTCGTGAAGGGACAGGCAGTGGCCGGAGTAGCCCTGCTGGGGGTCGATTAGAACTCTTAGCTACCGCACAGACCGGACAAGCCAACACAAACTCACGAGTGTCCCGTACCATCAAGGGCCACCAGAACCATTGCTTGATTAACCCAATGGTGCGATCTGCTCCTGGGTGGCAGGCTAGCTCGGATGAGTGACCCCATTGTAAAATCTTGGTGCGGACCAACTCAGGCACGTATAGCAGATTACTAGGGCACTTGGTGGTAGGAAGTGCCTTACGGACAACGGACTCCACCCCCCAGGTTAGCCCTGCAACCACACGTTCAGGTGGCAGAACAGCAACCGGAAGGGTGGGTCTGGGTTCAACCTCACTTAATCATGACAGGGCGTCTGCCTTTCCATTCTTGGATAAGAGATGTGGAAATCAAACCGGCCAAAGAATAGTGTCCAATGAGCCTGACGAGAATTAAGTCGTTTGGCTGACCTAATGTACTCTAGATTTTTATGGTCGGTCCAGACCATGAAAGGAACCCCCGACCCTTCTAGCCAGTGACGCCACTCACCCAACGCCAACCTGACAGCCAGTAACTCCCTGTTCCCGATGTCGTAGTTCTGTTCCGAAGGGGTTAATTGGTGGGAAAAGAAGGCGCAAGGGTGTATTCTGTCATCCGATGATGATCGTATGGACAAAATGGCCCCTACACCTACTTCCGACGCATCCACCTCCACCACAAACTGACTGGACGGGTCTGGATTGACCAAAATGGGTGCAGAAATAAAGCGCCTCTTTAATTCAGTAAAGGCTGTTTGAGCCTGAGGGGACCACTTGAATCATTTGTGGATGGAGGTGAGATTTGTCAAAGGTAGAATAACTTGAATCGCCTAAGTAATGAATCGCCTGTAAAAATTGGCAAACTCCAGAAACCGCTGGACTGCCTTTTGACTGTCTGGGGTGGGCCAATACACAACAGCTTTTACTTTGGCAGGATCCATTCGTAATCCCTCGGGTGACAGAACAAACCCCAGGAAGGAAACCGACAGTGTATGGAAGTCACACTTCTCCTCCTTGGCGAATAGACAATTCTCCAGCAGCCACTGAAGCACCCGTCTGACGTGCTGGACATGTTCCTGTTCATTCTGGGAAAAAATCAGAATGTCATCAAGATAAACGAACACAAAACGATTTACGATGTCCCTGAGCACGTCATTGACGAGTGCCTGGAAGAATGTGCCGCCGGTGAATTGGAAAGCCCAAAGGGCATAACGAGATACTGAAAATGACCAGTAGGAGTGTTAAAGGCGGTCTTCCATTCGTCCCCCTCCCTAATCCAAACTAGGTGATAGGCTTTGCGGTGATCTAATTTTGTGAAGATGGCTGCCCCCTGCAGTTCGAAGGCCGATGACATCAGTGGCAACCGACAACGATTCTTTACAGTGATGTCATTCAACCCCCGATAATCAATGCAGGGACGCAGTGATCCATCTTTTTTTCTCCACAAAAAAGAACCCCGCCCCAGCTGGAGAGGAAGAAGGACGTATAATACCTGCTGCTAGAGAATCGTGGATGTACTTCTTCATGGCCTCCCTCTCAGGTCTAGACAGAGAGTATAGACGCCCCCTAGGTGGAGAAGTGCCAGGTAATAGATCAATAGCACAGCCGTACGGGCGGTGCGGAGGAAGCGATGAAGCCCGGGACTTACTGAATACCGCTCTCAAATCATGGTAAACGACAGGTACGCCAGTCAAGCTCACCTCCTCCTGCAACATAGAATGAGAAGAAAGGGGAGAACATGCAGAGCCAAGACAATGAGACGGGTTGGGCTTGACTAGCCAAGTGTGACCCAAAACTAGGGGAGCAGTGAGAGAGTGAATGAGGAGAAACTGTAACTGCTCCACGTGATTGCCTGAAAGTGTGAGAGTGAGGGGAATAGTTCAGTGGGTTATAACAGCCAGATGAGAGCCGCAAAGTGTTTTGGCTGAAATGGGGTTATCCAGGGCGACCATAGAAATACCCAGCCACTTGGCCAAGTCTAAGTCCATGAAGTCCCCTTCAGCACCTAAATCAATTAGGGCAGACACCTGCTTAACGGAACCCTTAACATTTTACCAGGCTTGGAGAGACGCCCGACCCCCAGACACTGCACGTGTGTTCGTGGTGCTCACCGTCAATCCGCCCTTGGATGGCTTAATGGTCCCATTGAGCCTTGGCATTCCAGCCGCTGTTCGCCGCCAGGGTGCGGAACACGATGGAATAATCCGCCACTGATCGGTCCGCTTGTTGAAGTGCCATTAGTGCTCTCGCCGCCTCAGTCTGCAGCGGGGAACGGTCGAACACCTTCTTGAGTTCATCGGAGAAGGTTTTGAATGACTTGCAGCATTCATTCCTGTTGTCCCACATCGCCGTCCCCCATCCTCTAGCCGGGCCAATCAGCAGAGTTATGGTAAAGGCTACCTTGGAAGTCTCTGTGGGAAAGCAAGACGGCTGGAGGGAGAATGTGAGGGAACACTGGGACAGAAAAGATCAACAAGAGTCGGGCTCACCAGAGTAAGCAGCGGGTAGATTGAGACGAGGTTCGGCCTGTCGTGGAGTGGTTATCGCCTGTTCTGATGTAATAGCCGCTGGAGGATCCGGGGGAGCTACTGGAGGATTCGGGAGAGCGAGCTGCAGC
Organism: Danio jaintianensis; assembly: GCA_903798115.1. Taxonomy (NCBI): domain Eukaryota; kingdom Metazoa; phylum Chordata; class Actinopteri; order Cypriniformes; family Danionidae; genus Danio; species Danio jaintianensis. The sequence continues at coordinate 2,438,262 of CAIGQV010000919.1, forward strand.
TGATTAAGGCGCTCGGCGAGTGCAGCCAGCTGTCGGGACACCTCCGCAAATGCTTGGTGAGAGGCCGCGATTTCCTCCTGTTGTCGGCCCAGCAATGCGCCTTGTTGGGCAAGCGCTCTGCGAATATCGACGTCTTCTGCTGAGTCCATGATGGTCAGTATGTTCCTGTCACAAGCAAAGAAACTCAAATGCAGAAACACAAAGTGTTTATTTAAGGAGTGAGCCTCAGGAAAAGCAAATAAATCAAAGTAACCCAGTCGGGTGAACACTCGCTCACTGGCAGTCCTGGAGTACGGGGTGAGTAACGGAATGCTTTACACACACACAATCAACAACATACTGACAAACATGAAGGGCAATGACGTGCTATAAATAGGAAAAAAGGCAATGAGAGGCAGGTGGAATGAATTAGCTGAAATGACATGTGTTCCTGTGACCACAAATAAAAGGAGGTAAATAGAGGTAATCTGTAACACGAAACAGGAGGAGAGAGCAAGAACGCAAGGTAGCGTGACAATCATGAATCTTGATAAATGAACTAATACATGTTTTATGTTGTAATGTTCTCTCTTTAGACATTTGTGGATATGGAGGGTTCTGGATCATCTCAGGTATGTTTCAGTAATAAATGTAATACCTTCTAGTTCATCTTACTATTAGTAGTAGTATAAGCAGCTGATTTTCATAATGACCAAAAACAGCCAAAATTACTGTATGTGATAATTATTTATATGTAATCTAACAGGGCAGGCAGGTGAATGTGGATTAAGACAATATGCCTGTAAACTAAGTGCCTCAACCTTAGTAAACAGTGCTTGCACTGCCACAAACTGTTAGTAAATCTGTCCCCTTTTGTTCATATTCCATAGACCATGGTTGTGAAAAATAGGATTTCTGATATCAGTCCCTTTTCATATAGGAAGCTCATGGCAAGCTGATGTATATTCAAAAAATTTGGGCATTTTAACAAACTTAGCATGCCCCAACATGCACTCTTTGACATGCTTTTTGGTATGGTGACAGTCTGGAAGCAAGACGGTCATTCCATGTCTGTGCAAATAAAGCAGATTGGCTGATGTTGTGTGCTCTGTAATTATCGTTTGCATAAATATATATTTTAATATGTTTTTAACTTTTTAGGGTTTATGTTGTCCTGGTCCACCAGGGCCTCCTGGACCCCCAGGGCCACCAGGTCCAGAATGGGAAAATGGATCAGAATTTGAGCCAACTGAAATCTCCCCAACTGGTCTACCTGGACAAAATGGGTTCCGCGGACGTCCGGTAAGAAAAAATCTTCTGTTCATACAATTTTTTTGGATTGCTTAAACACATTTCTTGAAATGAATATACATAAATAAATGCTCTCTACTCAAATCAGCTCAATCTTGCTAAAAAAAAAATCTAAACAATACAGCAAAAACTGGTAGCAGGTTATGTTGCCTGTGAGCATTTACTTTAACTGTAAAACATATAGAAATTCTCTCTGTATGAGGGAGGTTATGTGTTCCTCGTGATTTTTATTTGCTTTTGTTTTTGTTTTTTCAAAATAAACACATTCCAATTTTAGTTCTTGCAACACATTTCAAAAAAAGTTGGAAGAGTAAAGCATTTACCACTTCGTAATGTTGCCATTCCTTTTTACAACACTTAAAATACATTTAGGGACTGAAACCTGAATTGTGTCAAAACGGGAATATTGTTTATAGTTTAGGGAAATGTGTGTGCTTTTTGAAATATTGTTTTACAATTGAAGCGTGGTTTCAGTGCTTTAGCAATCAAGAAAAACAGCAACATAATAACTTTTGGATGTTTGGGAGAATTCATTTAATTATTTTTATGACTCAGGGGCCCCCGGGTCGACCTGGAAAATCTGGTCCTCCTGGTCCCCCAGGTCAAAAGGTAATTGAAATATAAAAAAAAAATTCATATGCATAGTGTTAAAATAAATTACAACAGCTTATATTTTTTTACTTTTTTTAAGGGAGACTGTGGGAAGCTAGACTTGCCTGAAGTGTCAAGGGAAAGGGTAAGAAAAGTGATGCTAGCATATGGAATGAATTGGATATTAAGATTTAATTACATAATTCTGAAAATTCTTTCTTTTCCTTGCAGCAAAGCTCCTCCTCTGCTTTTTCTTTTTTTACCAATTGGTTTCCATCCTGGGAGACTAGTGAGGCACAGGTATCCTAAAGTCATGCATAACAGCTGGGTGTGGTGTCAAAAGAGAATCATGAATCAAAATCAAAAAGAAAATCATGATCATTGCTGTCAATGGCGCACACACACATTATATAAAACCCTTTGAATAAACTTAGCTTTTAGTGTGATAACGGTTAAGGCAATTTATTATATTGAGAGGGGTCTGGATGCAGACCGGGTGCAGTTGCAAGCTGAAATGCATGCAATGTTTTTAATGTGCACACCTAACCCCACCCCTAACCCTGCCACTCACAGTGACATCACTAGATCCATTGAGTTCATTGTGTCTGACATTGCATATTTGATTGCATATACTAGTCTGCATCCAGATACAATTAGATCTTCTTATGCAGCAGCTGCTGCTGCTGTTGTTGTTGTTGTTGTTGTTGAAATGCCCATTAAAACCTTTACCAATTGTCTGTTTTGCAACGGATCTGTTAGCTTGTCGGATTCATTAGATTTTAGAAAATGGGGATTCCTTTTATCATATTTCCATGTTTTGTAATGAAACAGTTACTACGTAACCCTCGCTCCTCGAGGGGGGGAACGAAAATGCTATGTGGAAAACTTCCACTATGGGGATTTCGTCAGAAACCAATCATCTGAAAGAGTAATAAAACGGGCCAATGAAATGCCAATGAGTTGGCGGCGTCAGCGTGCACAGCTGGCAGCAATTACAATCATCTGTTGTATAAAGCTGCCCGCCGTGCATCGCAAAGACACCTTTTCTAGCTGAAGAGCCGAACACAGCTGTCAGCTAAGGCGCAACCACTGTGGCGAAGGAACATAGCATTTCCGTTCCCCCCCTCGGGGAATGAGAGGGTTACGTAGTAACTGTTTCGTTCCCCAGTGGGAGGGGAACTTCAATGCTATGTGGAAGCTTAATATATGGAAAACACCACAGCGATTGAACCTTACCACGTCACTGGTGAGAGGTTTGCCAGGCTCTCGGCGTGAGCGCACCATCATCACCAGAGACGCAGCCCTCCAACATGTCCCCTGGCCCTAACTTACCTTACTTACCCGTGAAGCACTTAAAGGCTTATTTATATTTTTTGGGGAGTCGTAAAAAATACACCTGGTTAAGTTTCTAGGAATTTTAAAATATGACAGTACGTTGGGAAAACGTGCAGTCCCGATAGGGAGGACGCTGCGGAGGCCACCTGCTACCCAATGGGGAGACCTCGGGCACCTAAGTGGGCCAGGGTCTCAGGAAACGTGAGAGTGGGAGGAGCAGACGGCGAGTGAGCTGAGACATGCGGCGAGAGCGGATACCCCCCCATGCGGTTGATATACGCCATCGTCGCCATGCTGTCCGTCCTGACCAGCACGTCTTTCCCCTCGGTAAAAAACAGCGCAGCGCGAGATACACTGCCAACAGCTCCAGGCAATTAGTATGCCAATGCAACCAGGTTCCTTCCACAGACTCGCAGCTGCATGCCCACAACACACGGCCCCCCAGCGCGTACTGGAAGCATCCGTCAAATGACAACATGCCTGGACACTTGTTCTAGACGCACACAGGACCATAGAAACGCAGAGTCTAGAGGCTGAGGGTGCGGCGACACAGCGGAGTGACAGTCACCCGGTGCATGCCCGCGTGCCATGCGCGTCTGGGGACCCGATCGTGAAGCCAATGCTGAAGCGGTCTCATATGGAGCAACCCAAGCAGCGTGAAGCGGCTGCGGATGCCATATGCCCCAGGAGCCTCTGAAATAATATCAGTGGGACCACAGTTTTCCTGTCGAACTCTCTCAGACAGGTCAGCATCAGCTATCAGTTATGGTGATCGAGTCCAGCTCCAACCCGAGTAACGAGATGCTCTGCATGGGGGCGAGCCTGCTCCTTTTTCGGTTGACCCGAAACTCTAACAGGTTGAGGTGCCGGAGCACCCAGTACCTGTGCATAACAAATTGATCCCACAAGTGAGCTATAAAAGCCAGTCATCGAGATAATTGAATATGCAGATGCCCAGGAGCCGAAGGGGCATTAGGGCATCCTACGCAATCTTGGTGAAAACCCGCAGAGACAGGGAGAGCCCAGAAGGGAGGACTTCATGCTCGACCTTCACATGCAAACCGCAAAAACTGCCGGTGGCGTGGGAAAATGGAGACATAAACATACGTGTTCTTCAGGTCTATCGCTGCAGACCAATCCTGAGGACGAACGCACCAGGGGATGTGCTTCTGCATGAGTATTCTGAGCGGCTGCTTGTAAGGCAGCGGGTCAAAACGCACAGAACTAGGATTGGTCATAACCCACCGCTCTTTTAGGGTACAATGAAGTACAGACTAATAAGCCCATACCTCATCTCGGCTGGAGGGACCGGCTCGATTGCGTCCTTTGCCCTGAATCGCAAAGCTAAGTCTGATTGTCCGAATGAGCCATTGCAACAGGCTGGGTCGCGCTAACTAGGCTGGCAGAGCCCGCGCAAGTGACATCATCGGTACAATCTCTGACGCACTAGCAGTGGGGCAGCACGGGATGGGAGAGCTCACCCCGGGAGGCACGCATCCCAAGGAAGAGCGGAAGATAAGAGGTTACTTCGTCCCAAGAGCCCGCAGGGCGGCTGGGAGTGCGAGAGAAGGGAGCCCGTCCTCTGGCACTCTCGGAGCCTGTGGCAAAAAGCACCGATCCTGCGAGCTGGAAGGCATAGCGTCCCATGCTGGCAGTGTTCGGGCTGTCACACCCGGAGAAAGGAGGAATTGCTCTTATAAATTTTTGCTAGCCATATGGCCATAAGTTAATGATATGGGTGTCCGTGACCCTTTGCCAGGGAAAGAGCAACCCTTTTTTTCGCGGTCTGTACCGGACTTAGCGGCGCCCTGAGGCGGGGGGGACGGGGGGGCGGTGATCATCTGTGGGGTGCTCGACGCTGCCGCTTAACCGTTGGAACGGACAGGGCAGCGGAGCAGATTTTAGAGCCACAGATGAGCGCCCTCGGCGAGGAGCAGCCAAAGTCGACGGGGAGAGTGTTTTTTTCGGAGTGCCGTTCGCACTTGACTGCTCTTTCACTATGGTGAATTCCTGGGTGAACTCCCCCTCGGTGTCACCGAACAGGCCAGCCTGGGATATGGGTGTGTTAAGAAAGCGAACTTTGTCAATGTCACGCATATCTGCCAGGTTTTAGCCAGAGGTGGAGTTCCTGAACTAGTGGTTCATGGACCACTAGTGTGGTCATCGTCCTTCCCAGGGCACTCGCAGCCGACCTGGTGTTTTCAGAGCAAAGTCAGTTGCAGTGCGTAAATTAAGCCTGGGTCGGAACCTTCCTCGTGCCGCTGGGCCAATGCCTGCGCCAGCCATAGCAAGCAAAACGGAAGCAGCCTGGTCCGCAGCAGTGTAGGCTCTGGCCCCAAGGGACGCAGACAACCTACACGCTTTGGACAGGAGCAGAGGCTAATCACGCCAGGAAGGGGCACCACACAGGCAAGGTTGACCGCGCTAGCACGCTCGACCTGGGGATTCGCCTCGTACCCCCTGGCTGCTCCGTCATCGAGGAAGGTGAGGGCGGAGAGTACGCAGACCGGGCAGAAAAAGGTGCCCTCAGCGCTGCGTAAACTTACTGTACACCTCCGGGAAGGTGGTTTTCCCCTTCTTATCCTCCACATCACACCCCTTATAGGTCCGGGACAAGCCATCTCCAGCCTCGCCGCCGAAGCAGCCCGGGTTAGCACGGCCATCATCTCAGATTCCATATCCGGAGCCTTGCTTACCACCCCTGAGGGAAGTAGCGGGTCCGTATTGTCATCGGAAAATGACAGCCCACCCTCCGATGCAGTGATGGACATCTGGTCCTCGGTGTCATTAAGTGAGAGGGCAATCATCCCGGAGGATTGAGCGCTTCTCTCACTCGAAGCTTGGATGGAGCGCGCTGAGAAATGGGAGGTCTGCAAGCCCGAAGGCGGCAGATTGACCCCCACTATAACCCTCAGATCTGCCCGAGTGTCAACCGCTATTGCGGGGGACAACAGGGGTGGTTTGCCCTTTTGCAAGAGCGAGCCGCGATCTTAGCTGCGCAACAGACATGCCATCGCAGTGATGGCATGCGCTGCCCACGAGCACCGCATTAACATGCTGAACCCCCAGACATGCACACAGTGCTCGTGCCCATCATCCGTGGACAGGGAACCACCGCATCCAGAAACGCACAGTCGGAATGATGTCTTTAAAAAGACGCACTGCCAACCGTGTTGCTCTTTTAGGAAACTTGCTCCTTATACATACCGCTCTAAAAGGACCGGACCCAGAGAATGCCCAGGCAAGGGAGAAAAGCCCAGCTCGACCATCTGCCACTGCGTGTCACACACTCTGGAACCGGGAGAAACAGCCTGTTCAAACACCAGCAGCTTTATCATTCTCTCTCTTTCTCTCGAAGGAGGTTTGGAGGAACCCGAAGACTCTCTCAGTAGCGTGAGGTTCTGAAAGCGAAAAGGTGTCTTTGCGATGCACGGCAGGCATCTTTATACAACAGATGATTGTAATTGCTGCCAGCTGTGCACGCTGACACCACCAACTCATTGGCATTTCATTGGCCCATTTTATTATTCTTTCAGATGATTGGTTTCTGACGAAATCCCCATAGAGGAAGTTTTCCACATAGCATTGAAGTTCCCCTCCCGCTGAGGAACTAAGGAATGCTGATATCAAAGTGAACCCATAAACCAATGTCTGATAAATGGTTAAGTGATTTTGGGTCAGTCTTATAATATATCCCCAAATCCAATTCCCTTCTCTTCAGGGTCCAGAAGAATCATCAGGGATGCCAGACCAGGAAGGTCTGGGTGGGCGGCCTGGGCCAATGGGACCTCAGGGACCTCAGGGACTTCCAGGACCTCCTGGCCTCCCTGGACCTGCCTTCCGAATCACTGTAAGTTACATAGTCTTTGAACACCCTTAACCTTCTTAACTGGCATCGTAAATGATCAGTTGACCTTTTGTCCATAGGTTATTAAAAACAAAACTCTCCAAATTTGCTAGAGTGGTGTCAGGAACACAATTTAACAAAACAAATTGGTCAAAAGTGTTTTCTTAGAGTGTTAAAGGGTTAAGGGGTTTGATCTCAGGACCCTCACAAAGACTGCAGTCACACAGAACTTTGTGTTTCTATGGGGCCCAGCACATGATCTGCCATATCAGTTGTTTGTATGCGTTTTCAGAGTGATGGACAACTAACAGAGGTAGAACTTCATCACATTCCAGGAGCCGTGGGGCTTCCAGGTCCACAGGTAAAAAGAGGTCTTCTCGAATACAAAGATCAGTACCCCTCCCAAACTGACCAAAGTAATTTCCTACCCATAACTGACTTACATCTTTTGGAAAAAAAACCAAGAAACCCTAGCTGTAACAAAGGCACAGATCTCAAGTAGTGGTTGACCAATATATATCGCCAATGACAATATATCACCCGATATTTATCATTTTTCAAATTAACTATGAATGGCAGAATATGTTTTTCTCACATCATCACAGTGTTTATTCTTTATTTGTCTATTGATTTATTTTCTCTAAAGGGACCTCAGGGGATACCTGGACTTCCGGTGAGATTATGTGAAAGAAAGTTGCCAGATTATTCTAATGTTCATCAAGGCAGGTTCAAAATTAGATCCCTTTTCTGAACTTTAAACTCTGCAGGGCAAACCTGGTTTACCAGGTATCCCAGGCCAAAAAGGTGATGAGGGACAAAGAGGACGAGAGGGAATACCTGGATTAGATGGCTTTCCAGGGCAAATAGTGAGTGAATATTGACTAGCTTGAAGATGAGATATATTAGCAATATTTTAACATTTAAATGATTTGTTGAAATTTTACAGGGACTAAAAGGGGAAAGAGGGTGGAAAGGTGACAGAGTGAGTGTTTATTTTAAAAATTAAAAATGATTTTGAGAACACTTAAGTGTAGGTGTAGAATGTCTGTAGAAAATGTTATGGTAATATCTCTATTTGTTTTTAGGGTGAGCCTGGTCGTAAAACAGGACCTCCAGGACCACCAGGGCCACCAGGTCCTCCAGGACAAGTGATCTATGTTAATGGCAGTGTAAGTTTTGTCATGGAGTAACACTAAAAAAGGTAATTTGTTGACTTTACTTAAAAAAGTTTGTAAAGCTGTTGCTTTAACTTTCTTAAGTAAATAAACTTTCCATAATTATAAAAAAATAAGTGCAATTTAACAGTTCCAACAGGTTTAATCAATTTTTTTGTAAGTTGAGTCAACTTGTCGCTTTTAAAGAAATGGATTTACTCACTTTATAAGTAACTAATCGCTTTTTAGCGACTTCTGTTGCTAAATGACAAAAATCACATTTAATTCCAGATAAGGGAAGACTATAGAATCTCTGACCAACAGGTAAAAGGCACTGATTAATATTACAATAACTCTTGAGTAATATGAATATTCAAACAGTAGAATCCCCTATGATTTTACACCTATACATATACTGCAATATAATCCATCCATGTTTTGTTTTTTTAGACACCAACTGGTTTGCCTGGTCAGGCAGGATTTCCTGTAAGTGTTTAGTGTGTAACAAAATTTTGTTGTAAGCATCATGTAAAGTATTTATAAATTAATTTTTTTAATTGCATCCAAAATAAAAGTTTGTTGACATTTTTTAAGTGTGTGTACTGTGTATATTTATTATGTATATATAAATACACACAGGCATGCATATATATGAGAAAATGTTTATTTAGATATACAATGTATGTGTATATGATACAAATTATAAATAAATTTAAATATCTATGTTACAAAATTGTTTTGTTTAGTTTTGTTTCTATGTATGTGTGTGTACCACATATACATAATAAATATATATATATAACACACATATATTATGTCAAAACAAACTTTTATTTTGGATGCGATTAATCACGATTAATCTTTGAACAGCACAAATTTTTTATATTAATAATAATATTAATAATTATCGCATCTGGTGTAATATCATTATCTATAGGATTTTTTTTACAATTATTTAAAGGGATATTTTACCTTTATTAGACCACAATAAAACTTGTGGAGTAAGCTTTGTGGTCAACTTTGAAAGACTGTAAGAGTGTAACGTGTAACATTTTATATATATGTATATATATATTTTTTGTATTTTTACAGGGACCAATGGGTCCAAAAGGTGATCAGGGGGAACCTGGGCTTCCAGGAGTCTCTATTAAGGTAATATGTTTTACTCTTTTTCAAACCCATATTCCTCTGTGTCTCTGTGTAGCCATCCTACTGTGTTAGAATTAGAAAGATGTTTAAAATGTTTACACTCAGCATCAACTTTCCGAAGGCCCTGGATACAACCGTAATTACATAAATTATCCAACAAGACTTCAATCTTTTTGCATTAGCCATAGATGTATTATTTTTTTAGGGTCAGAAAGGTGAACCTGGCCTGATCTATGACTCCACTCGTAGTCCCATTTACATGGGGGGACCGACTGGACAGCTGGTGAGCTGTGGCTGTCTGTCATTCAGTTAGGCCACTTCTATACAGTGCATCCAAAGTATTGTTTGACAATTAATGTAGATGCTGTCTGTTTTAGGGTGAGCTAGGACTACCAGGGCCAGTGGGACCTGCAGTGAGTTTTTGTTTTTTGTCTTGCCAAGGAATACTAAACACACCCACACACACAGAATTAAAAGTTTGTATTGAAAATGAACTTGATGATTTTAACTGTATATTTAGGTATATGTCATATGTTTTTCACTCATTAGGGACCAGCTGGGCCATATGGACCAAAAGGAGAAATAGGAATTCCAGGCAGACCAGTGAGTATAATCAGTACATATGCTTCAATTACAGGCACATAGACAAGCTCTAACTATGAGACTTGTGGTTCAGTGGACAGTTTTTGCCTGCAGTGTCATTGTCTAACTTCTTTGTCCCATAATGTATTGCCCATGTCTGGGCTTGACTAAGATGTTTAAACCAATAACTGTTAAACCAATAGTTGCAGGTACTTTATAAATGTACTATCTATTTTATTAACTTTGTTGTTGAATTTTCATAATATATAAGTATATTCTTGATCACATAATATTCTTAATCAAAAAGGGTCGACCTGGTCTGATTGGTAAAAAAGGTCAGAAAGGCGATTCAGGTGGAGCAGAGGGATATGCCTATCAGGTAAGCAATAAGCAAATTTTAAGTATTTATTTTGTTTTTATTGTTATTAGAGAAACACATGTACTATATACAATACTATAGATTTCAAACTGATTTTAGGGACCCCCTGGTCCACCTGGGCCACCTGGTCCACCTGGACTACCAGGAAGATTTCATGTGAGTAGTAAACTAATATTACATGAGCTTGTTTTCTACACAAAAAATATATAATATTTGTACTGGTTCAGAGAATTTAATGTGATCTACTGTTAAGGGTTATGATGATGGCAGCTCAAGATTTCCCCAAGGTGAGTGTGTAATTTTCCTATCCAGTGTTATCACTTTAAAAGTTTTTGACTCTTCTAAAGCAGATACTTACGAAACATGCTAAGTGAACATTCTTGATTATCTGAATACAATGGTGAAGTCAGTTATTCTACTTTGAAAATGTGTGTTACGTGCCGGAACGAATGTCTTTGTTTTGGTTCTTTTAACCCGCCCACTTCCACTTTAGCCAATTATATTTTAGCACCACAGGTTGCCTTGTTGGAAAACAGCGTATTTCATTCATTCATTCAGAAAGGCTCTCAAAGCATACGTCCGTGACCGAAATGCAACCTAAGGTGGACAGTAGCACACATGAGGTTATTAATTAGCAAATAATATAAATATTATAAAACGTAAACATTCGTCGAGCAGGTTATGTTGTAACCCTGTGTCCTAACAACACGCTATGTGATACGAGATTTGCAGTTCTAAGCATTTTGGCTGTTTGCACCAGACGCAACTCGACAGAAATTTAAATACAGCCATTTAGTAGCACATAATAGTGCACTTACTGCACTCCAACGAAATGGTAAGGTTTACAATCGAATTAATACAAATTAAACCCCTTTAACATTATTAAATGTAGATGCTGAATCACTGATATGTGTTGGTTTTGAGTCTTAAAGTTCAATTTCAAACGGTTTATTTTATTTTTAAGATCTGAGGTAAACTATCTGCAGCTGCTTTCAGTAGTATGACAATAAATGTCATGTAAAATGGCATTCAAACTCACATTGTTAGCATTTAACACTGAATAAAGCACATGAGGGGCGACGCGGTGGCGCAGTGGGTAGCACGTTCGCCTCACAGCAAGAAGGTCGCTGGTTCGAGCCTCGGCTGGGTCAGTTGGCATTTCTGTGTGGAGTTTGCATGTTCTCCCCGTGTTCGCGTGGGTTTCCTCCGGGTGCTCCGGTTTCCCCCACAGTCCAAAGACATGCGGTATAGGTGAATTGGGTAAGCTAAAATTGTCCGTAGTGTATGAGTGTGTATGGATGTTTCCCATTGATGGGTTGCAGCTGGAAGGGCGTCCGCTGCGTAAAACATATGCTGGATAGGTTGGCGGTTCATCCCGCTGTGGCAACCCCAGATTGGTAAAGGGACTAAGCCGAAAAGAAAATGAATGAATGAATAAAGCACATGAGGTGTACCTGAGGTGATAATTGTCAGTTTTCTGTTGTTCAGGTGCAAGAAATAGAAGCCGTTTCTAAAACATAAATTTCAGGTGTATGTTAGGACAAAAACTCTTTTGAATATGGTAAATAATCCTTTTATCGTGTGCCGTTGCTTTTATGTAGAACACAATTTAAATCAGCCTTTAGGCTCAATAGTCACATTCGCTCCTGTTGGTCCTCAATCTGGCAACCTGCACTTCTATTTCTTTTGATCCAGGAATGCAATACCTAGTTCAACCTCTGGGTGTCAAACTTACATACAGCACCTTTAAGTTTAATTTAACACAAAATATGTTTACAGCATAAGAACATGTTATGTTCATAACATTTTGTTTTAAGAATCAGTGTCCTTTTATAGCAGATTATTTCATGGTCTGTTGAAATTTGATTTAATAAAATTGTTTAATGCACAGGAAGTTCCAGTCAGTTACCCTCAAAGATTAGTACAGTCGTGGCCAAAAGTTGAGAATGACACAAATATTAGTTTTCACAAAGTTTGCTGCTAAACTGCTTTTAGATCTTTGTTTCAGTTGTTTCTGTGATGTACTGAAATATAATTACAAGCACTTAATACGTTTCAAAGGCTTTTATCGACAATTACATGACATTTATGCAAAGAGTCAGTATTTGGTGTTGACCCTTCTTTTTCAGGACCTCTGCAATTTGACTGGGCATGCTCTCAATTAACTTCTGGGCCAAATCCTGACTGATAGCAACCCATTCTTTCATAATCACTTCTTGGAGTTTGTCAGAATTAGTGGGGTTTTGTTTGTCCACCCGCCTCTTGAGGATTGACCACAAGTTCTCAATGGGATTAAGATCTGGGGAGTTTCCAGGCCATGGACCCAAAATTTCAACGTTTTGGTCCCCGAGCCACTTAGATATCACTTTTGCCTTATGGCACGGTGCTCCATCGTGCTGGAAAATGCATTGTTCTTCACCAAACTGTTGTTGGATTGTTGGAAGAAGTTGCTTTTGGAGGGTGTTTTGGTACCATTCTTTATTCGTGGCTGTGTTTTTGGGCAAAATTGTGAGTGAGCCTACTTCCTTGGATGAGAAGCAACCCCTCACATGAATGGTCTCAGGATGCTTTACTGTTGGCATGACACAGGACTGATGGTAGCGCCAGTCCTCAGCAGTCCATTCGCCATACTTTTTGCAGAAGATCAATCTGTCCCTGATGTTTTTTTTGGAGAGAAGTGCCTTCTTTGCTGCCCTTCTTGACACCAGGCCATCTTCCAAAAGTCTTCGCCTTACTGTGCGTGCAGATGCGCTCACACCTGCCTGCTGCCATTCCTGAGCAAGCTCTGCACTGGTGGCACTCCGATCCCGCAGCTGAATCCTGGCGCTTGCTGGACTTTCTTGGACGCCCTGAAGCCTTCTTAACAACAATTGAACCTCTTTCCTTGAAGTTCTTGATGATCCTATAAATTGTTGATTTGGGTGCAATCTTAGTAGCCACAATATCCTTGCCTGTGAAGCCATTTTTATGCAATGCAATGATGGCTGCACACGTTTTTTTGCAGGTCACCATGGTTAACAATGGAAGAACAATGAATCAAGCCTCACCCTCCTTTTAACATGTCAAGTCTGCCATTCTAACCCAATCAGCCTGACATAATGATCTCCAGCCTTGTGCTCGTCAACATTCTCACCTGAGTTAACAAGACGATTACTGAAATGATCTCAGCAGGTCCTTTAATGACAGCAATGAAATGCAGTTTTTTTCAGGATTAAGTTAATTTTCATGGCAAAGAAGGACTATGCAATTCATCTGATCACTCTTCATAACATTCTGGAGTATATGCAAATTGCTATCATAAAAACTTAAGCAGCAACATTTCCAATTTCCAATATTTATGTCATTCTCAAAACTTTTGGCCACGACTGTAGTAACCATTGTAAGTCAGTGACAGTTGCTGGAGCCATGGAGTCCAAAGACATAGTTAACTTATGAGCTATAAGATATGCCCATGTCATATACACACACACAATCTAGCACAATAATCCGTTAATTATTCCTTTTGTAACCTCTGAGACTTCTGAAGAATGTGAATGTTGTAAGCAACTGCTAACTAAATAGATATACTAATATATCTAAATTTTCATCCCAGCTATCAAAGGTGACAAGGGTGAAAGAGGAGCACCTGGCATCCCTGGTTTGCCAGGTATGATTTATTAAAGCACCAAACCTTATCATTATCAGTAAAACTAATATTTAGAGCACTAAATGTAAACTTTTTCTAAATTACCTGTGAAAAATAATGTGAATATTAACATTTTCTGCCAAAGGTCTCACTACCACATTTGACATTTATGCATTTAAGGTACAATATTTCATATTTCCTTTTATATGTAGTAATATTTTGCTGAAAATGTTCAGCACTTTGAAAATGTACTCATTAATTTATTAATGTTCTGTAGCATGAGATGAAAGGGGAGCCTGGTTTTAAAGGAGAGAAAGGAGAACCAGGAGGAGGTTTCTATAAGCATCATTATGGTGGAATACAAGGTCCACCAGGAAGACCTGGACCTCCGGTAAAAGCACAGACATGAAATTATGCCATTTAGATTATTTTATGAAAAGGTTTATTTTACTAAATTATTATATTGGTAAAGGGCCCAAGAGGAGAATCTATTAGTGGACCTCCAGGTCCCCCAGGACCTTCCGGAGCACCAGGAACTGGTTATGAGGGCCGCCCAGGTAGTCCTGGACCACCAGGTCCACCAGGACTTCCAGGATCATTGCTACCAGGTGCATACGGACCTTCACAAAGTAAGGAATCCACACATTTACACACTTTTAGATGTCCAGACATGCAAACTTCATCTGGCGTGCTTCTTGACATCATGAAGTCTTAAATTGAATAGTCCTGTTTATTAAATGCAAGGACCCATAAATAAAAAGTGTAGTCTTTCGGTTTAACACCTTGATCTTCTAGCTATCAGTGTTCCTGGGCCGCCTGGGCCACCTGGGCCTCCCGGACTTCCTGGACAACCTGTACATTTAAGTGGGGTGCGTTTTCACTACTGAAGCTTAGTGTCTGAGGGCACACTAATGGAAAAACCTTTTAATTGTTTTTAGTAAGGTAATTAGATTTTCTATTTTGTTTGATTGTTCTACAGGTTACAGTTATGAGGTCAGTTGATACAATGGCTGCAACAACCATCCGGTATCCAGAGGGCACCCTAATCTATGTAAAAGACAACAGAGAACTTTATATGAGAGTACATGATGGTGTCAAAGAAGTCCTGGTAATTTTCTAGGCTTTATTATTGCTTGTCCATCTTCATGTAAGAATAAAACCAAAAATGTACTTGGTTTGTCTATGTTCAAAAAAACATGTTTTGTTGTTATCAGTAGACCATACTTGAGGCACCCTCATATTTAAAGTATTCCACACATCCATATTCCACTCTGTCTCAGACAAACATGATGTAATTATTTTTTGCGAGCACAAATCGTTTGTTACATGCAGCCCTATTTTTTCTGTCTGTATAGACTTGTGCACAGAAACACCATGTGTAAGGGATAAGACACTTAAACTGTGTGGTGTACATGTGACAAAGTCATCTATCCTATATCTCAATCAATGGAGCTTAATTTGAAAGGTCTCAATCACTAGACATTTTCTAACCAAAGGGTTCTTTAACTGATTTTCTGTAACCCACTGGGGGCTATGTTTAGAACTTCATAATTTTTTTCCAATTGAATTATGATATGGCATTACTAATTTCCCACACATGCTATTGATCTTATTCTTCAAATATGAGCAGGCACCGCCATTGGAATAATTTTGGCTCGAGACTTCCAGTCTCATTCATTTCCATTGAGTTTTAGATGTTAAAAACAGCTCGTTACGCTTCTTGATGTTGCAAACTGATATTTACTTTTTATATTATTCTACTTTTTATGTTTAGTCATGAAAAAACTTCTTTATAGAGCAAGTAGTTTGACCATTTTCTGCCGTTTATTATTCCTAGTCATTTCCCCCATAGGAAACTGAATCGAAAGTTCTAAAACAATTGCAAAAAGAAGCACACTTCCGTATTGCAGAATAAGGTCAATAAGTAGCAGGCTGGGTCATCTGACCGATCAGAGCTGAGTAGGCGGCCTCCAAAACAAAATAAGAAACCTGTAAACTACCATAGTAGGGGCACTTTAATAAACTCATAGTTACCAAGCACTCATGGTTCAGGGCTGGGTTGCGGCTGGAAGGGCATCAGTAAAACATATGACAGAGTAATTGGTGGTTCATTCCACTGTGGCGACCCCTAATAAAGCAGGAAATAAGCCAAAGGAAAGGGAGTAAATGAGTAATCATCATACGTCCACTGCATTAACATTGAGGTTGACATGTTCCTGCCACCATTCTTTAATTATAGCTTTAGAAAGAAATTATTTGCTGAATAATTATGCCTCATGTTTCTCTTTGTTGGTTTCATTTCAGCTTGGAGAATATACCCCTTTCCCCAAGGGTCTGGTAAGTAACAAACAAAATCTAATTATAAAGTAATCAATAAAGGTACAGTCACATTTGTAAATTTTGTATATCTTAAAATAAAGGGCGTCACGGTGGCGCAGTGGGTAGCACGATCGCCTCACAGCAAGAAGGTCGCTGGTTTGAGCCTCGGCTGGGTCAGTTGGCATTTCTGTGTGGAGTTTGTATGTTCTCCCCGTGTTCGTGTGGGTTTCCTTCAGGTGCTCCGGTTTCCCCCACAGTATAGGTGAATTGGGTAAGCTAAATTGTCTGTAGTGTGTGTGTGTGAATGAGTGTGTATGGATGTTTCCCAGTGATGGGTTGCAGCTGGAAGGGCATCCGCTGCGTAAAACATATGCTGGATAAGTTGGCAGTTCATTCCGCTGTGGCGACCCCTGATTAATAAAGAGACTAAGCCGAAAAGAAAATGAATTAATGAATCTTGAAATTATGTGGGTAAAAATGCCCATTGTCAATAGTGTGAGATGCATTAAGCACTCAAACAGAAGGATCTTTTTCTGTTGTCATTGTGATGAATTTGTGTGACCAACAGAAACTAAATCTGCTCAGGAAACATTCCAAATCATGCAGATTCCCCTTGAAATAACTAGATTTTGCAGTAAAAATTTAGCAGAGCAACAGTAAATGTCAAAACACTGCATTATATATATCGCTTCCTCATTCTATGCTGCTGTGCTGTTGGTTTCTAGGATAAGCAGATGGAAGCAGTGGCACCTCCTCAAGTGGTTCTCTACCCTTCAGATTACCCAACAGTTGCTCCACCACGAGCACCTCACCCTCACCCCTACCCCATGCCACATGTTCCCAGATACCAGCCACCATATAATGATCCACAATACTCTCACTTTCCTGACCGAAGATATGAAGGTATACAAAGCCACAGGCCTGTCATTCAGGAGACTAGACTTCCAGATCATGCACACACCTCAGGGCGTGCGGTAAATGTCTTATCTTTAATATGAGGAATGAGTGTGCAAGACCAATAATCCTTTTACTGTGCTCCATAATGGATAATATCCGTAAAATTATAATACAAAGACGTAATTTTCATCACACTGTAAACAAACTCCATTTGCTAATGGACTTGCCGAAAGGCTTGACTACAATAATACGCACATACTAAAAAAAGGGATGCAAATTGTGGAGTGAAAGTCAAGCCTCAAGGTGTAAAAGCTGACTGTTTATTTGAGGCAGGATTTTTACCAGTTTCAGCAGAAAAACAAGCTATGTGTTTTTAATGGAAAAACATTTAAATAAGCAAATAGTCTGCTTCATATGTGACATATAGGTTATATACATTGTGCTAACTCAACATTTCACATTCCCACTCCTGCTTACTTCAGATGTTTGTTTTAATTTGACCAAAAGTGCCCTGCAAAGTGGACTCCATGGCTATTCTGCCATGATTTCAGTTTGAAGGGAGCATATACTGTATGCTTTAGGTCACGTCCACACTAATACGTTTCCAATTTTTCTCTCCATTTTGGCCTTCCGTAAACACTGAGATGGCGCTTTTAAAAAATGAAAATGTATTTTTTTTTAATACACTGCCCAAAGTGGATAAATTTGAAAACGCAGTTTTCATGTTGCAGTGTGGACTGTGAAAATGGAGGCTTTCCATTTTGGTCATGTGACCAATTCAGCATGGTTGAGGACATTGTAAATCAGATGTTTTGGATGCTGTCCGTTTTGACAGCTTTATTAAAGATTAATGTCAATTTGTACATGCTCCATATTGCCTCTCTTCAAAGGACACGGAACATTTACTGGGAGCTAATGTTTAGTGGCAGAAGCAGGCTATAGTTGTGTCATTTTGTCGTGACATTTCAAAGAGATGGAAAGTAAACAAACAGCAGGGGGATATGATGCAGATAAAAGCGTCTTGCATCTCTGCGCATGCAAAGTACATGAACATGACGGTAAGAATTGAAAACGATAGTGTGGACATGGATAGTTTTTAGATGAAAACATAATTTTCTAATTTATCTGGATTAGTGTGATTTGGAAATGTATATTCTATTAATTTACAGAGGTATATTATGTCACACTTCATGGTTCTAGTGAGATGCTTCAGGCAACGCTGTTACGTAAATTCATCAGTAAATGTTCCAAAGTGAAATAAAGGTTTCTCATGTTCAGAATGTAGAGTAATGAAGGAGAAGGGACTGGGGAACAATATACACTGCGTAGGGACATGTCAGCCAGAGCTCAGTTCATGCATGAAGCTTCTCTAACGTTATGTGTTAAATAAGAGAAAGATGCAAAATATGCAGATCAGTAGGGCACCAAACCTAGGATTGAGAAATTGTGCTAACTGAACATTTTATATAATTTAGAAATGGATATTGATGGACATTTCAAAATGATTTTGTGATTTTGAATTTTTGGTAAAAATGGCCTTTGATTGTCATTGGGTCTATTGAGAAAATGGGAAAAACTATATGTTTGATATCAAAGTGACATTACAAAACCAAGCCTTGTTTTTTTATTTTTTTTATTTTAGCATTAGTATTATTGTACTGATACACAAAGATTGGAGAAAGTTTGATTTATACTGTATGTCTAAAATGATTTAGTTTTTCCAGCAACACTGCACTAAATTGATCAAAGTGCCAGAAAAAAAAATCCTTATTCAACATTAGTTCAATATTGATTCAGTAAAGAAAAATAGCTCTACAGAAGATAAGAGTCATTCAGCTCCATCAGTTTACTATAAAAATGACAAAAAATGTAATTAAACAACGGTATGCACACACAAAAAAAATTATTCATGTTTGTGATATCTTGTCATTTAAACTTGTCATAAATCTGTTATGTTACTCTAGCTGCATTTGGTTGCTCTGAACTCACCTCAGCGGGGCTACATGCAGGGCATTCGAGGTGTAGACCACCAGTGCTTCTTACAGGCCCGAGCCATTGGGCTGAAAGGAACATTCAGGGCCTTCCTGTCATCCCAGTTACAAGATCTAAACAGTATTGTCCGAAAGAACGACAAGGATCTGTCACCTATAGTAAATCTTAAAGTAAGATATTTCATTTGTCAACAAAGTACTGTTTTGTTAAGTAATGAGATATACCATGAGCTGTTCAATTTTCACACAGGATGAGGAATTATTCAGCAACTGGGAGTCTATCTTTAAGGACTCAGAGGGCAAGATGTATGATGATGCACGCATCTATTCCTTTGATGGTCGAGATGTTCTCGACGATGATGCTTGGTAAGATTGACTATCACAAGACTGACCAAGACATAATCACTAACTTGAACTTTATAGGCATAGTTCACCTGAAAATGGGCATTTCTCACACTCAGGCCATCTAAAATGCACTGCAAAAATGCTTTTCTTACTTAAAGTTTTTGTCTTGTTTCTAGTTCAGAGATCTAAAAAATCTTAAATGAAGAAGCATTTTTATAGACAAGCAAAATATATTTTCTTCTTTTCAGCAATAATAAGTCCAATTTAAAGGAATAATCTGCCAATAAGGTAAGCTAAATAATCCTGTTTTTCACTTTGAAATCAAATTATTTTGCTTACACCAATGGCAGATTATTTTGCTTGTTTTAAGGAAAAACCCAAGTTAATTTTTACATATTTCTGAAAACAAGACAATATTTTTACTTGTCTAGAAAATGCTTCATGACTTAATATTTCTTTGATATCTGGACTAGTAACACGAAAGAAAATAAGTTCAAGAGTTCACACTTAGCTGATGATTAAATATATTTACATATACATTTTTGTAATGCTGTCCTGGGAGAGAGCTCTGAGCTCATAAGATCATCAAGCCCGGAGCTCCCTTCCGTTTGCAGGGCGAGAGGGGAGTTTGAGCTCAGGTAGATCTCGAGAACTCCCCTGCTTTTTGTAGCTAATGACCAATTAGGAATTGCTATGAACTGCTGACTAGGAGCACATCTATGGTGCCAAGCTGGATTAGTTAATTAACTTAAGTCCCATGTTTTTGGATGGTGGGAGGAAACCGGGGGACCCCTGGGAAACCCATGCAAGCACGGGGAGAACATGTAAACTCCACACAGAAACATCAAATGGCTTGGTAAGGACTAGAACCAGTGACGTTCTTGCTGTGAGGCAACAGTGCGAACCACTGGGCCGCCGTGCCACCCAATCTAGGAAAGGAGTAGGGGTGGAAGGGGGAATTCTTCTAAACGAAGATGACTGTGGTATGGAACTTGGTTATTTATGGTGACTTAGGAAACATCTGATTGATGAATCATGTATTGGCTAATGCATGCGATCCTCTCAAAATTAGTTTATAAATAAAATTCACTTCAAGAGTTCACACTTAGCTGATGATTGATTGTAAAGCGTGTTTGGCATGCTGTCCCAGAAGAGAGCCCTGAGCTCACAAGACTCCTGTGGGAGTTGAAGCTCGGGGGGAACTCCTGCGGGAGTCAGAGCTTTAGGGAGTGAGAACCTATGCGGAAGGAAGAAAGAGTAGCGGAATATTTGACGCTAGAAGAAATAAAGATAGAGGAGAAACTCGACGCTGAATGAAGAAAATTAGGGGAGGAACTCAACGCTGGAAGGAGGGGGGGTGATGTAGTGCAAGGAGAAGAAAGGAGAGAAGGGAAGATATGGAAAAGAGGAAAAAATGTAGCGGAAGCACTCAACGCTGTAAAGAAGTAAAAGAATGGGGGGAAACCTGAAAGGCGGAGGACTTCTTTAAGTGTTTTTAGAACTAAAAGCAAGTTACAGGACGATTAGCGTCATCAGTAAAAAGTGGGGCGAGGGGATTGGACTCCTGGGATCTCCTTAGATGTAGAAATGCTAGGAGGGTTTGGAAAGGGCGTGTGGGGGAGGAGAGGTTGAAAAAGTAAAAGAAATGCCCTTTGCGTATTTGATCTGTTTTGCTTTGCTTGACAAGGTAAATAAGGGTTTCTTTATTTTGCAAAGTTAGATCAGATATTGTACGGTGGATGGAACAGGCGTTGGATGAGGGTCCGCTGAAATGAGAAATGAGAGAAAGAATCAGCAATTTGATTTTACAACATGGTACATGTACAGCAGTCATAATGAATTGTTTTCCAGCAGATATCCATGCGAGGCATCTTAGAGCGACGGTGAATGTGAGGGCCCTTTGTTAATGCATTGTACGATAGCTTCGTTGTCGAGGATGCTAGAGACATACATTCGTCCCCCCGCAGGATGGCAGAGGGATGGTGTGCTGAGGATATAGGGCATGGCTTGGCTGGTTGTCCTGGAAGTTGCTTTTGAAGACCCCTTAGCGATCCTGTAAATTTGCTTAAAATGCAAATGTATCTACTACCGAGTCAATGGATGAAACATTACTCCGTTTGTCAGAAACGTCCTCCACTGATTCATTGCTGTCAAGCGGGAAGTTTGTTTTCTTTTCCATTTTTACCTCCAAACGACTGCAATTGTAAACTCGCTTGTGACGTTCTTTGTGTATGGATGTATGAGTCACTATGGCATATTACGATCAGACTTCTCTATGTTTTGTTTTGTTTTTTATAAATCAATTGCCGTCATCAAACCCTGAACTTTAAAGATGATGTCACCATTTAATCTATACTTAGTAAACTTACTTAGTTTAATCGTACTTAGTAAAACTTTGTGAATGGTACGTTTGGCTATGGGCTTTACTTTAATCCATGTTTGAATAACATTACTCTTGGTATCTTAACATGATTAAAATCACAAGCATAACTGGCCAAAGTCATTTGCAAAGTCATTTGCAAATGGGTTGATTTATTAACTTTCAAGAGAGAGAGGGAGCGGGAAATTATCTAATCCTGGAAGCTCCTTGGATGTTGATAGCTTTTGACACTTTTAGATGCAACTATTGGTTCAATGAAATGTCAATCAAGAGGGCAAAGGTCGGCGGCCAATTTAATGAAATATTTCATGTTTACATCTGAAAAGACACTACACTAACGCGCTCCAGTGACTAGCTTAGATGATAGCAGTGCCTTCCGTGGATGTTTATCGACATATAAATGTGTTGTGGATAATTGTGTTTTACAAAATTGGATTGCATGGACCCTTTGCAGTCTAATTACTCCCTGATGTGGTTGTTAACATCTGTGAACAGACGGGATGCTTGTAAGGTGAGTTTCTTCGGTTTGTTATTGTTTCTTTGGTTGTTAGCAGTTCGACAGAGGACACTAATTGTGTCCGCTGTGTTCGTGCGTCTTAAAATGGTTGGAATCATTCTAGTCACAATAGTCTCAGCTTTCAAAAGATATATAAAATGTTTAGTCTTTGTTGGGGAGTCGTTATTTTTTGCGAGATTTCCCCTTAAAGCCCGCTATGTACCGTGGATGGAACGGTAAGGGGTGAGAGTTTGGCTTCATTGCAATGGCTTGGAGCGTAGATATCGGCGTCTGAGAGTTTAGGCGGAGTTCGTTGGCTGGAGAGTTGGGTTGAAGGCACAGCGGAATGCATAGGATGAGGCTGGGGGAGGCATGTGGCTGCTTGAAGTGGATGGAGAAGAAGATTTTTTGACAGCGTTGTGGTTAAATGGTGGAAGAGCTTGTGGGCCGGCGGCGTCTTGCAGGACCTCAGGCTTGATTTTGTAGTCCTGGTGGGGCAAGCGGGAGAGCGGGGCTCTGACTTTAGTTGTCTTCTCTCCAGTCTAGGGGCCAATGGTTCATTTAGATCAAAGGGAATAGACTCTTTATAAATGAAAAAACTGGAATTTTAATTTAACCTTATTTTAAGTTAACCTTATTTTCGTTTAAAAAAAATCTATTTTACACTTGGTAGAAAAAAAAACATTACACTCAGGACCTTAAGGACAAAAATGTCCACATTGAACCATATTAAAACCGCAATTTTTGTTAATATGCTTTCTTTTTTTTTTGGGAAGGCTTCAAAGTTAAAATTTTGACAATTTGTTTACTAGATGGTATCATATTGTTTCAGGTTTGGCATATAAAGCAAGCAAATATTTGTTTTCTGCTTTTGCAAATTATATGTATTAGAAACAATTGGAAAATTGTGAAAAAAATTGAAAAAATGATGCTATAATTGTATGATGGAAAGGATGTCAGATTGTGTATGTGTGTACATGGTTGTAAATAGTATTGTCTTTGTGTAATAAATAAATCATCAGTATCTGCCTTTTTCATATTCATACCAATGTGCCAGTAGCTTTAAATTAATCCAAAATCAGCAGATAAATATCGGAGGCCAATACATCGGTGCATTTTTTTACTAACATTTTTATGAATCATTAAGGACTACAGTTTTAGCTAAAAGTCTTTAATGTTATAATAAAAAGGCACCTACATATTGGACTGAATGAGTAATTTAACAGAATTTATTTATTTTTGGATGTACTACTTCTTTAACAAAACTCATTAATGTTTAACCTGAAATGTATTTTTACCATAACCATTCAATAGGCCAGAGAAGATGGTATGGCATGGATCAAACACTCATGGACACAGGCAGACAGAGAGCTACTGTGAAACATGGCGAACAGGAAGTGATGCAGTCATGGGCATGGCTTCCTCTCTTCAAGAAGGGTATCTACTTCAGCAACTGCCCCGTGGCTGCACCAGCTCTTACATTGTACTGTGCATTGAGAACAGCTACATTGCTGACTGAACCAAAATGTGTGCTAACGTAAATTTGCCTGAAGTCACACCACAAAATGATTTTTTTTTTTTTTTTGTGACTGGTGATGCTTTATAGTGCTGTTATATGGAAACCAAGTTACTGGTTATCAAATTTCTTGTAGCTACTTGGCCACTTTGTTTTTCCTGTCTTTAAAAACATTTGGCCATCATCTTATGTTATAAATGATGGAGTGCTATGCAAAGGCATTTTAAAGGGGACCTATTGTGCCCCTTTTTACAAAATGTAAAATAAGCATCTGATGTTCCTAGAGTATATCAAAATATCCCACAAATAATGTTTTAGAACTCTTTGAAACTGTCCCTTTTAGGCTTTGATCCTAAATGTGCCGTTTTGGTGACTGTCGCTTTAAATTCAAAGGAGTTTGGGCTCCCAGCCCTCTTTTCAAAAGGAAGTGGAGCTATTAACACCCATGTGTCACTATAGCAAGAGATTCAAAACTGTAACGGTGAAGGGGCTGCTTCTCACTCAGTGTTGTTTATGCTAATGAGGGAGAAATCGTCATGAATGGGCGGGGCTTCCCCCCTCTGATGACATGTACAAATGGAAAATGTCAATCAAAGTGTTTCTACAGACTTTATGAATTGTGAATATATAAAAATATAGAATTGAATAATTTTTTTACATTAGAGGCTGGCTATATTTACACATTGTTTAAACCATTTATAAAAGTGATTATTGCAAAATAAGTCCACTTTAATATATTATTGGATATGAAACCAAAAATGCCAGAATAAGACAATATTTTATGTTCCTTAAATTCAAAAAACAAACTCCAATTACATCACCATAAGCCTCACAACGCAGTGTCAGAGTAGAATAATACTTGATCAGTTTGGGGTGAGTTCACATTTTTTTAACAAATGTATATAATATTGTATTTCCATACATAACATACTCAGGCAAAAACGTCATTTCAAAAGCTTTTTTTCTTAATGAATGTTTGCAAGTGCCTTCAAAATTTCTAAAAAAAAAAAAAAAAAAAGGACTACATAAAAAAAAATGTTAGTAACTAATTTTGTTTTAGCTACTTTTTTGTTATCACCAATTTCATTCATATTTGTATGTGAAAGATTTTGTTAGCATATCTATGTAACCTTTCTTTTTTATACTTTGTCACTCAATCACATCAGACATTCTATGATTGCAGTGCAAATGACTGGTTGACTCTCTACAGAAAGACGACCTAAAAAAATAGGTAAATCCTTTTTATATTATTTATTTTGAGGTTTACTTTTTTACATGTAACCTGAATGTTGTTTTTGCTCTGCATTCTACAGTTTAAATGTGACAACTAAAATCACTCTTATTTTTACTGCATTGTTAATGACACTTAATTAATACATTTACATTATAATAACATTAATAAAAACATACAATCTCCATTGTGTACACTTGTTGCTTCGCTTTAAACTATTTATTGAAACACCACACTCACAGCCAATTAAACTTGTCTATTTTGCTCAGGAAAAAAAACTATGGCATGAATGCCTTCTATGAGTTGATTTAAAATGAATGTGAAATAATTAACTACTGTATTATGACTTGAGCAAGAGTGCAATCCTTCCATTCTATTAGTATAATTGCAAATGAATTGATTTCATATAGCAGTTCAACAACAACGGCTCTTAAAAGTGCCATAGAATGCTTTGGTACATTGTTTAAATGTGGTAAATGCATATGAACTTTTAATTTTTAGTAAGCCAGCTCAAGCGCTTACTTTGTACTGTCATCCTATTATAAAACTCGCCTCATTTAAGATCTGGTTTCTTTAAAAATCAGTGATCTTCACTGCCTGATTGAGATACGATTTAAAGTGGGTCTCAGACAGAACATGAAGCACTGTAATAATAATTAAAAAAAATTATTAAATAAATAAAAAAAATTCACACCATGTCTTTAAAATATGTTAAAAAAACCAAAAAACAACTGCCTGCTGCTCCTGACAGCAATTGCATTTAAATGGGCTTTCATCTCATTTTACGCTTGAACTAAATGAATGCTTAAGTCTTCTTAACTGACTATATTAAATAGCATTATCAATGCTGTAAAAGGAACCTTATGAAATTTTAAATCATTACCATCACATTACCTTTTCACCGGAAGTTTATAGGTGGCTGAAAAACACTTGCTGTGCATATAGCATTGTTCTCTAATATCTACATAGAAGGTAGGTAATTACAAAACATCTCCAGAAACGGTTTTACAAGACCTACAAAAATGTAGTCACATACCTATTTTGAAGTGACAGAAAAGTCCTCAGGCACTGGAGCATTTGAAAGTGAGCCTCTGTCAGCGTTTGAATTCTATGTAAATCCACTGATGGATCAGCTGATATAGATGCCGCGTTCAAACATTTCAATGTCCGTGGCTGTTTAATTGCTCTATTGTCAATAGGAAAAATTGCAGCCAAACAATGTCACTGCTGGGGTTTGCATATTAATGATCCTGTATATAAAGTCACAGTCAATGTATTGCTCTGATTGGTCTGTTTTTTTCTGGGATTTTACACTCAACAAAGAAACAAAGAAACAATGGTGTTTAAGACTCATGGTGACTTTTATTATTCAGATATACGGTATATCAACATTTTATTCTATGGAACCTTAACTTTTTTTTAAATAAATTAAACAAACTACTTTAACAAAAAAATGTATCAGTTAAGTCGATGATTCAGTGATTGATTCATAGGGACTGTTATTTGCTTCAGTTCTAAATGAATCATCTGTTTTGAACAAATCATTTGAATTAATGAGTTAATAAATCACTCACTGAGACACTGATTTTTGACCACCTTCTGGCCTTGTCATATTTATGCCTTTTAGTGACAGGTCTAAACTTGGCAATGTACCAGCACATAAAAAAAAAAAAACTTTATTTAAAAAAATACACACTCCTAAAATGAGCTGCTTCTTGGAGGGGAAAATGTTTTCTAGTTTTCTTGGAAATTACATTGTGGTTAGTAAGGCTAAATATAATGTAATTTTGTGCAAACTAAGGTTTAACAAATTCAGCACATGCAATGGGGCATTTTCACTGATCTGACCCTCAACCTTATTTTGAGTTTGACACCCCTGCACTTAACAGTAAATAGAGTAGTGCAAAGTGTAAAGTGCGTCATTTGGAACACAACTAATGACTCTATATTATACACAAAAAAGGAATCCAGAATGGGTTACTGATCCATTAAGGATATAATGTTTCGATCTACAAACAGATAAGCTTAACAAAATTGGAAAAATTCCAAGAATGTTGGACTTTACACCAGTACTCTTGAATAAGAGGTAAATAAAGACTCATTTAATCTGGAGTTTGCAGCAGTCTCTATGAACAGGCTTTAGATGGTTCACAAACACACAAGAAACAGAAAATCTGATTTTTTTTTTTCACCGTTAAGATTAAAATGCCTAAGATGTACACTCAGTTTAAAAGATTAATTTACCCCAAAATAGAAATTCAGTTATTTACTCACCTGCATGTGGTTCTAATCCAGAAACCTTCATTCATTTTCACAAATTAAGGTATTTTAGATATAATATGGAAGCTCCCTCATAGCTTGTCGTGGGAGAAAAGATATAGGTGAACAAAGTTGTAACTACACAGAAGTCTTCTTGGAGCTCCGTATGATTACAGTTGAACCACTGATGTCACATGGAATGTTTTGACAATGTTTTTTGATTCCAGGATTCCTTTGAACATCTCATGATCATTGCCATCTATGGAGCACTTGGATTGAAAATATCTTAATTTGTGTTCCAAAGAAAAACAAATGTGTCAGGGGATTGGAATGACATTAGGCTATAATCAGGAGTAATCAGTAACATAATCCAAATTTTTGGGGTGAGCTAACCTTTTAAGACTTCGCACTGCCGACAACCATACATCTAAATGTACCTCTCAACCTTTGAGAGATAATTTTCCTATTTAGTCACATTTGACCGAATCTCTGGATTGTAAATATATGTAACTTGAAACATTGTTTTCATGTTTGGATGAATGTTTCCGGAGGTATGTACCATGAAGCTGGATTAGCTGGTTAGCCAGTTAAGTTTCAGTTTAGTTTGAACCAATCCTCGGGTTAGCTTCAGGTTTGCCAAAAGGTTAATTAATTTTCATCCTGAAAAACTCCTGTCCAGAGACTGAACAAAAACTCTAAGGTCCAAGTCATTATCAACAAAATTAAATGTGCACTTACATATTAAAGGTCATGCAAAATTAAACAGTAAGTTTATCTAAATATGAAAAAGATAATAGAGCTATAAAAACTTTTAAACAGGATGAAGAAATATATATATATATATATTTTTTTTTTCATTTAATCAGTACTAAACTCCAGTGTTCAGAGTCACCTTCAGAGTGAAAAGATGGATCTCACAATCATACAGTCAATGCTGGAAAAGGTTAAAATCTGCAGAAGATGCTAAAAACCTGAAGAATCAGTCAGTTTAACTGTTCAAAACAAACTAGAAACTCAACAACCATCACAAAGCAATAGTAAATAAATAAATAAATAACACTCGTAGTGAAACAACACAGTCTTGAAAACCGAGGATATGTAAACTTTATCAGGGGGTTTAATGATTTCAACTATATTTTTGTCTAGTGAAATATATGTACGCATCTTTTAAGTAAAATGTCTTTCTCAGAACAGTACCAAATAAAAAATAACATGCATAAATTATTCACATTTTAACAAATTCCCCAAGGGGTACGTAAACTTTCGAGCACACCTGCATATTAAATAAAACTTTATTAGTAACAATTTATTTGTAATTAGACATGGTCTGGAACTCCTATATTGTGATCACACAATTAAAAAAAAAACAGTAGTAATAACATTAAAATACAGAACTAAGTGCCCTTTGTAAAACGCAAACTCATTTATGTGAAAGTAAGTTATATTTTCAATAATACATGGTCAATTACAGATTTTCTTTTTCCATCATCAATGAAAATATTTCCAAAAAATAAAGCATCAAACTTTATGTTTACCAAGCAATGCATAGAATGGAGTGTAAATAGAAACATCTATAATATTGTGAAATCACTCCATATAACTCTGCTTTACTGGTGAATGAAACCCCTCTGTAGTAAATGAAACTAAAAAAACAAAATGGTCCTCAATCCATCAACTCTTTAACCCCACTCAGCTTGCACTGGACACCACGAAATACTTTTCAGAATTTACAATATCCACCTTATTTTTCAATGAGATTTTTAACTCTTTAGGGAAATAATGAGAAGAATCTCAAAGTGCTGTAAACTGTAAAACTATCTGAACTACTCTATAAACAAGTGCGTTTTTAATTAAGACATTTATACATTTATATAAAACAGTAAGAAATACCAGTTTGCACCATCAAGCAGCAAAACAAGTTATTTTCCACAGTTTAAAATACAGTGGCTGATATCAATTAACAACAGAAGCCAAACACATTCAATTTACAAACGTCCATACCTGCTCTTATGTGAAAAATAAGGTGGATTATAAACAACTTGGCCAATCAATTTAAAAATAACTGTTGTATGATAGTAGTATTTGAAATTGTATATTCAGTTGCAAATAATGCATTACAGGCTGCTTAAAGATAGATTAAGGGATAGTTCAACCAAAAATAAAAATTCTGCCATCATTTACTTGCCCTTCACTTATTCAAAACCTGTTTGAGTTTCAATCTACTGTTGAACACAAAAGAAGATATTTTGAAAAGTGCTGGTTGCTGGCAGCCTGGCACCTATTGACTTCCATAGTACTTTTTCCTAGTTTATGGGTGCCAGCAACCAGCATTCTTCACAATATCTTTTTTTGGGTTCAACAGAAGAAAAAAACTATAAAGGTTTCAAACCACATGAGGGAGAATAAATGAGATAATTTTCACTTTTGGGTGAACTATCCCTTTCAAAAAGTTATCCTATGAAATACCAGAAAGCCAAACTTGCCGTGATTGACTTCCAAAACATTCCCTACAAAATTGTTTGAAATGATCTATGTTCACATTATATCAATTCAAGCCTCTATTTTCCATTGACAATCCATCCTAATGACAACCTCAATCCCTGCATCAAAGAAAAAAATTATATTCTAGCGCTAATCCTCACAATAGGACAAATATAAAATAATAAAACCAAGGTTATTCATACTTAAAATACTAAAACGTTCTGATTATGAAGTAACAGTTTAAGAAATGGAGAATTTTCCATCTGTAGGCACAATACATTTATACCTCATGTCTTGATGCTGGTGCCATTATGTACCATTGCGCTTTCACTAGCAGCTGTTGCAATGGGACTAAGTTCAGTGTTGACGGCTTCTTCCGTACTCTCGGCGCCTGCCCTCTGATTGCGATAATGACACGTGATGATGAATGCACTACAGCCCAAATAAATCACAGTCAGCAGGGTAAAATAAAAGAAATAAACCAAAAACTGCAAGAGAGAGAAAAACAGAATCATATTATAACAAAATGTACAAATATATTGGTCATGCTTTTCAGTATGTTTTCATTAGTTTATGTATTTTCTAACGTGAACTAACAATGAACAATACCTTCACAGTATTCATTAATAGTGTTCAACATTTACTAATGCGTTATTAAAATCCAAATTCATGCTTGTTAACATGAGTTAATGCACTGTGAGTTAACATTAACAAACATTGAACAGCTTTATTTTCAACAAACATGAATAAATACTGTAATGTATGTATTGTACATTGTTAACGGAAACTTAACATCACTCTAATATCACTCTTACAAAGAGCGTTATCAATATATTAAAATATTACTGTTATAAGTTACTTTATGAATTATAACTATTACTAACAAGCTTTTCGATGTCAAATTTTACAAACCTGAGAATGAACATTCAATGCCAATCCCCTCTTATCTGCCACAATTATAGTGATAATGGCTTTCAGGATTGTTCCAAGAAAAGTGTTCACACCAAACACTAAAGCACACAGTTCCTTAGTGAGAGAGGAAGCAATCTGGAAACTGAGAAGAAAAAAACTCAAAAAGAGTATTTAGGGACAAAATGCAGAACCTAAACATCTGGATTGTTTTAAAAAAATGATTATTTTCTTTAAAGGGTTTAATTTCCCTAGTGTTTTTTTTTGTTTTTTTTAAGATCAATCCAAGGCGCCTTGTGGCAAACTACAACAAACTTCAAGCTCTTACTCTTTGTGACATGAGCCAAATGTTTATGCAGGTGCATAAAACGTATCTCCACCTTTTAAAACTTCAAACAAAACAATGTATGCAATATGCTCAATGCATTTTTACTATGATAACACATTTTTTAGATAATTACAAATAATAAATCAATAAATATATATTTTTGACAACTTACATAGCAATGGGCACCAGGAACTGGTAGGAGCCTTTGAACAGAGCATATGCCACATAGCAAACCCAGATATCTTTGGTCATGCCCATAAGAAGAAGTAGAACAGCTTGTGCAGCAGTAATCAATCCAATTACCAATTCAGACCAAAGATTCCATCGAATTTTTACATAGCCTGCTGCAAACGATGTGATTGCACCTATTGAGCACAAAGTGTATCTGTAAAAATCATGCAATGCTATCAGACAAACATTCCAAGCCCTGGTAAGCATTTTTTTTGCTGACATTAAGCTGATATTAAACATGTTTGAATGAGCTAATAAAGGTTGTTGGGTTCTAGGCTTCTGCTGGTATCATATTTTCTTGTTGCGATTAATTGCTGAAGCTTTTTTTACAATATGCGATATTATCATGATTTTGACCTAAGTTGCAAAACGATTACAGGTATAATAAACAAAATTACAGGTATAATGACCTAAGCTGCAAAAAAGATAACAGGTATAATAACCAAAAAATACTTAGTGTATTGCTTTATCGTGTATACATGTACAGAGTAAACAAGTGTTTTAAACCATTTAAGTTGCAAAAAAGATAATAAGTACAGGATAAAGTACATTCAGGCAGTTGTTATCACAGAATAAAGCCTGACAAGCTTTTTTTGTGGCAAATAGCTGTGTAATAAACAGGATAAAGTATATCCAGGCCATTTCATACTGCGAAAACAATGGCCTGAATATACTTTATCCTGTTTATTACACAGCTACTTGCCACAAAATGTACAATTTTGACAAACCATTGTTCTGACTGAGCCT
>CAIGQV010000919.1:2470443-2482943 GCA_903798115.1 Danio jaintianensis
ATTTTTTTTTTTTTTTTTTTTTTTTTTATATTTATATATATTTTAAATTCTAATAATAAACAGTCAAAAACAGCAGTGTGACAGACAAGCATATAAATATAGATGTGAATGTAGGAAATTCACTAATGATCAAGATGACTCGAAATACCTGGATTAGCTTGTGTTATTAGTTTTAGTGTTTGTTATCTCAGAATAACATAACTTGGAATGTTGTAACTGACTAATTATTAAAGTACAGTAGTTAACACTTTACAGTAAAGTTTACAAAAAATTACAGTAAGAGGTGAGTGATAGGATATGATGCTTAAATGTGCATAAAACACATACTCAGACTTTTGCATGTTTTTGTTGCCTCATTACAAACATACACAGCAAATTTTACAATATACATGATTAACAAAAGATACATTTAAACAGACAATATCCTTCCTCAGGGTGTTGCTGAATAAATTTATAATCTGTATATCCTGCATTTTCCGTCCTGACATGTATGTGAACAGATGGCTGGTAAGTTGTTACTTAGCAACACATGGCGTTTGAGGCACATGGCGTTTGAGGCACATGGTATGGCCATTTCCATGTACTGAACTCTTATTACTCAGTTATGCCTAAGTATACCCATATTTTCTTTATAGGGCCCCTTTTAATGAACTTATCTTAACAAATGGAACCTTACTATATACAGAGTTAACTAACAAAAGATTACAAATGGTCACAGAATTTTTTATGTTGTAGGCCAAACATAAATCTATGAATGTTTTCACATAAATTGACTAAGTCTTTGAGCATTTGCTGCCGTGATGAACAACAATACCAATACA
Organism: Danio jaintianensis; assembly: GCA_903798115.1. Classification (NCBI taxonomy): domain Eukaryota; kingdom Metazoa; phylum Chordata; class Actinopteri; order Cypriniformes; family Danionidae; genus Danio; species Danio jaintianensis. The sequence continues at coordinate 2,471,265 of CAIGQV010000919.1, forward strand.
TAAATCTGTATATTCTTAAAAAGGCACTCTAAAAGTTTCACTAATAAATAATTATTCACTGTATTTTAAAGTGCTTATGATATCAGTATTGTGCATGTTCATTATCTCAGTATATTGAATCACCAGATATCACCATATGTAAATTAGAAAACAACACCAAAAAAACACTTTTCAGCACTAGGAATAAGAAATACTGGTTTACATGTAATGTTGTTTTGTGTCTGCCAAGTGTGCATCATGCAGATGTTCAAAGGTTGGAGAACATGAACTTTGCTTGTTCTCACCAAATGGTAAACCATAATAGATAATGTAAATCTCTGTTATGGTAGTGACTCATGAGGAGATCAAACTTCAAGATCCTAATTTTAAAAACACAACTGTAGATCACTGTGACCTGTCAATTGCGTCAAATGTTCACAGACAAAGACAGATTTCAATAATTAATACATGCTGGTTCTTATAAACTAAGCTAATTTGTTAAAGAAAAAAAAAAGTGTCTACTACTCTCCAACTATTTATTGAAATATTCCTAAAAAAAGATTTTGAAAGCAGCCCTTTCATACAGTGTGCAATGTGGCTGATTGTGATAGTCTGCAAAGTTTTAAAGATCAAAGTGCACAACTAATGAAGCTGTTGTTTCCTATAAGAAAGAATTGAAAAGAAAGAAACTATTTAGAAAGAAAATGTTATTGATTTATTTTTCACTCCGGTAACTGATCTGCAGATCTCTAAAAATTTGTATAATGATCTTTACTGCCTGTCTGCAAACAATGTCTATGTACAATAGAAATACAATAGAACAATAATTAATATCACAATCAAATTTTCTTTAAATAAAACAATGTGTTAATAAACAATATAATGTTTATGCTTCGAAGTAAATGTTGATGCTTGAGTCCCATCCTGAATCACATTCAACAGCAGCACATCACGAGTTTAACACAACCAGCTCCAAAAAGAAATGCTTAAATTTAGTATACCACACAGACGTCTCAGTATTTCAAAGCCAGATAAAAGAGTGCTAAAGTTCTCAACAGCACTGACAACCAGGAGACACTGTGCCATGAACAATCCAGCTAGAAGATTCTAGCTAGAAGTTATAACCACTGAATAAATATAAATATAATCTTATAGGGCTATACTGGAAAAATATGAAACTTTGTTAGGGTGCTGTATGTTGTTATAAAAGTTTTTTACTCTTCTAAAGCATAAAAATACCATATGTTTGCAGATATTTAAGAAACATGCTAAGTGAACATTCTTGTTTATCTGAAAAACAATGCTGAAGTCACATATTCTGCTTTGAAAATATGTTTTCCATGCTGGAACGCTGTCTTTGTTTTGGTTCTTTTAACCCGCCCAATGCCAGTTTAGCCAATTATATTTCAGCACCCCGGGTTGCCTTGGTGGAAAATCGCATATTTCATTTCATTCATTCATTCAGAATGGCTATCAAAGCATGCATGCGTGACTGAAATGCGACCTCCGGTGGACATTAGCAGACTCCGTAATGAGACGCATACTCCACATGAGGTTATTAATTAGCAAATAATATAAATATTACGAGCGTAAACATTAGGTGAGCAGGTTACATTGTAACCGCGTGTCCTAACAACACGCTAAGTGACGAGATTTGCAGTAATAAGCAATTTGGCTGTTTGCACCAGACGAAACACGACAGAAATTTAAACAGAGCCATTTAGAAGCACAGAATATGCACTCACTCAGAAATGGTAAGGTTTATAATCGAATCAATATTAAACCTCTTTAACATTATTAAATGCTGAATCACTGATACAGTATGTGTTGGTTTGCATTATTTCACAGTTCTAAAGTTCAGTTTCAAACGGTTTTATTTTCAAGATCTGACGTAAACTATCTGCTGCTGCTTTCAGTAGCATGGCAATAAATGTCATGTAATATGGCATTCAAACTCACATTGTTAGCATTTAACACTGAATAAAGCACATGAGGTGTACCTGAGGTGATCACAGTTTATCCTGTTGTCCAGCTGTAAGAAATAGAAGCCGTTTCTAATATATCAATTCGAGGTGTTGGTTAGGAAAAAACCTCCTTTTAATATGGAAAATATTCCTTCTATTTCATGCCGTTGCTTTAATTTAGAACACGACTTAAATTAGCCTTTAGGCTCGATCGTCAGACTCACTCCTCAATCTGGCAACCTGCGCTTGCATTTGTTTCGATCCAGGAATGTAATACCTAGTTCAACCACTGGGTGTGAAACGTACATACTGCACTGTTAAAGGATTACTTTTATGTTATGAATTAACCTTGTGTCATTCCAAGCACATTTGTTCGTCTTCAGAACACAAATGAATACATTTAAGGTGAAATCTGAGAGCTCCCTCATCCTCCATACATAGACAGCAAGGTTCCAATCTTGTTCAAACACCAGAAAGGTACCTCAAAACAGAGCACATGCCTTCAGTGATTCAATCAGAATATTATCATGCTACGAGAATCCTTTATGCTGTGTTTACACCAGACACGGCACGCACGAATAAATTGCGATATTCTAACGTAAATAGACGCGTGAACATTTTGAGTTTACTCGCTTCATTCGCGCGTCAAATTCACTTTACAACAGATGCGGATTCGCGTCATGGGCGAGGCTTCTGTCTGCCCGGTGACCCTAGTTTCATTGCTAAATGGCTAACGTGGATTTTATTGAGAGAGTAACTGTGCTTTATGTGCTTTAGGTAGGCTGATAAACAGCATAGATTCATTCTGCGCTGTGTCTGAGTCCACTAGATCCTTTCTGAAGTGCACCCAGCTCTGTGAGTTCATCAACTCCTCCAGAAACTATACCTGGATGATGGAAGCTTTCAGCGGTACTTCCGACTGAGACGAGCCCAGTTTGACGAGCTGTTGTCTGGTGTCGGCAGGATGATGTCCCCTTGGGACACCAACAAAATGGGCTACATCATAATCGCCCATATGAGAGCAAGCTCCTGATTGGTTAACGAGGCGCGAATGTCTGCTAACGTTCAGATTTTCCAACTCAAGCTATTCGCACAATTTGTGCGTTTTGCGTGTCAAACGTGCAAAACGCTCAATTCGCGCGAATCGCCTCATTCGCGTGAATAGCGCTGCAGGATGTTTATTCACATCTGTGCATTGACTTAACATTTAAATCACTCGCCATTGACGCTTCATCTGCATCTGTGAATTCACCATTAGTGCACACATAAAACAAAAACAACAAAAATAATTAATAACATAATTTATTATTAAAAGTATTGCAATAATGATATTTCCTGCAAAATATCAATTGCCTAAAGAAGTGCTAGCTATTTTTGTCATCGTTCATTTATGTGATAAGTTCATATTAAGGTAAACAGGAAAAATAAATTTTTTTATCCAATTCAGGTTTTTTCATTTAAAAAAAACTGTCAATGTGTCCAAGTCAAGATTTTGACTTTAAAATACTGACTTACTCTGCATATATTCTGATACTACTAGATTGGTGTCTATTTTAAAATCTTTTCTCTAACCAATAGTAAATATAAAATAAAGGTAAATATAACGAATATAAAGATAGTAAGGCCCCACTTGATTGGTCAAAATTGGATAAACAGCCTATGCATGCAATACACAAATTACATTTATCGCACTTCTCTGCAATATGGATATTGCATATGCTATTATCATGATTTTTTCTATACATTGTGCAGCCCTAATCTATTACATACAGTACCCAGTATCTGCCTATTGTTTATGATGAGAAACTTCAGCATTTACAAGAGTGATTAACCTAAAAATACATCTGATTAGCCACTATGTTCAAAGCTTAATGGATACAATTATAATTGACCATTTATTACTCTCTAATCATACCACTGAAAACGACCTGGTTTGGGTGAATCAGCTAGTTTTTCCAATGTTTCATTACTGATATGGCATAACTGTCACTATTGTTACTATCATATGGTGTGTACAATTGCTGTAAATTGAGAAAGCCTCCGAAGCTGAAATTCAAATATAGTAGTGATCAAATTGCTTTTCGACAAATGCTATAAAACATATGTTATCTTTGACAAACAAAAAGCCCCAAACCAGTCCTGGAGGGACAGTGCCCTGCAGAGTTTAGCTCCAACTTGTTTCAATACACCTGTTTAGAAGTTTGTAGTATGAGATTTTTATTAGCTAGTTAAGTGCTTGTTAAGTGATTAAGGTAGGAGCTAAACTATTCAGGACCGTGGTTTCAAAGAGTAGGAATGATCAGACCTGGTTTAGTGTTAGTTATATTCTGAACTACTGATGCCACATTGTTTTTGTTTAAAATCTGGTCAAATCAATATCAGTTCTCAAAAGTCCAGTCTAAATTCTAATCAAAATAACATACAAAATAAGTATGACTTCACAATTTCTGTATTTCACCCCTTAGTTTCAATTGCAGAATACCCCAGCTAATTCATCCTAGAAAAATAAACAATTACTATAATTATTAATATAAAACAATATAGCTTCAGCACACCCTGCTATTTAAAACTTTTGTTTAAGCTCTCAACCAACTTGAATCATCTGATGGAAGAAAACAAATAGTATAATAGCCTCCGAAAAACTTAAAGCGCATGTTCAACACCGCATGTTCTGAAAAGTGCAGACTAATGATGCTCATCTCAATAATCCTGTATCCAGTGACTAACAAATCTATACTATATGATTCAAAACAAGCCAATCCCCAAAGAGGGGGACTTGATTATTGGATTATTGTGTAGTAGGGTTATTATTTGGAGAAGAATTGGCTTGGATTAGACAATCAGGTAGCGAGGAAGGGATGCTTAATCTGTCAAATGTGTCATTTTTGGTAAAAAAAAAAAATCTAAGTTTCCAATCGAATGGGAATTGTTTTCCCCCACATCAACTCTGCCCTTAAGCCACGTCCACAACTATGACACGACACAGGCCAAGTCTATAAGAGAATGATGAGCAAAGGAAAGTTGGCAGCACATCAACATACTGAAAGTCTCAGCAACTTCCGGTTCACGTGGACTTTAATAGAAAAGTGGATTGGTGATAACAAGAAAAAAATACGTAGTCTGTGGGGACCAGCAACTGTAAATGATGATAAAATTGTAATTTTTGGTTCAACTATCCATTTGATGTTAATAAAACATCATTTTTTATATTTGTTAAATCAATTTCTTAATTGCTACTGCTAAATTCACCTACTGTACCCCGAAGACAAACCACTGATTTATTTGAATATTAAGCGTATTTGTAAAGTGAATTGTTGTTCTTTGTTTTAATTTCATTTATAAAATATATGACCAAATTTTTTATCTTCGCCCACCAAGTGTCCTAACCATTATTTTTGAATTTTATATTTTGTTACCTTGTAAGGCTTTGTTTTTAAAATAAGTTAATTGGTTTGGCTGTACAGCTCAGACAACTTGCAGAATAGTAAAGCCAACATCAGAAAGAATCGTGATAAAATCATGAAAATTAAGAAATAATATTTTTGCAATATTGCCCACCCCTAGATGAACCACTATCACCATAATTAATTAGATTGTATTATAAGCATTTGTGGAACTCAGAGAATTAGTTTGAGATACTGTAGTTCACTGATTAGTTATTTGAATTGTCTGTGGTGCGGTCAGATTAGTACTGAAAATTTCAACAAGAGTCACATTTTTATGAATTTCAATTGAGTTGAAATGCATTGTTACACATCCCTATAAACAAATAAAGCAACTACAACAAGCAATGATCTATCTTACCAAGTAATGTAGAGGCGGCTTCAACTGCTCCATTGTAGACATGCTTATTCTCTGTAGCAGGGTAGACTTTATTCCACAGGATGTGCACGTAAAACAAAACTAAATAATAACCAGTGGAATTGAACACCCACCACAAACTCCAAAGTCTTAAACTAGGCACTTTTACAACATTCTTTAACTCCTTCACCATCCCAACAAACACTGAATTTGTCCAGGAAGGGGAACTGCGGTTACTGTCCAGTCCTTCCACAACGCCATCCTTCTCTTCGGGCTTCATTTTGGCCAATTCTGACTTAGCTGCTTCCTTCCTTTCCTCCTCCATACGGGCTTTGTTAAAAAACATACTACGCTTGGGCCATGGCAGGCAGAAGGACAAGAGTAGCCCAAAAGCGACAAAGCCCAGAGAGACGGCACTTAACATTGTGTATGATATACCTCCTAGAGACACACACATCTGACCCAGCACAGAGCTTGTAAAGACTCCCATGAGCACCGACGAGCGGGAATAGCTGGCTACTCGCTGGTAAACAGTTGCTGGTACCAGTGAGAAGATGTATGAGGAGTACGCCACACGGGCAGCCATAGTGATGCCATAAAAGAACTCCATAAACTGCATCTCCAGCAACGAGGTGCCCAAAAGCAGCAAGAGCCAAATAGAAACATGACTCAAGCTCTGGAGGATCAGCACAGGTTTGTAGCGTAGGTAATCTGTCAGCAAAAACACAGGCACCAGAACTACCATATAGGAATATGAGAGGACTGGGTTGATTTCATTGGTTACCTGCAAAGATCAAAGAAAGTCATTATTTCATCTAAGATGGGATAAACAGAGCCCAAGGATCATTGTAATGCTAAATAAATGTAACATCACCATGAAAATAGACTATAATATACATGCCTTGACCACCAGAAATGTTAATAGTCAAATTATAAATGCCCAGTTTTACCAACATTGCTGTTATTGACAAGTTTTTTAAAAACAAAACAAAAAAACTTAAAATAATAGCACAATTTTTGTTACATTAATGTATTGGCTGATGCATTAGAACAAAATACACAATAATCAATACGCATTAATCAAAAGGTGTATCTGGATTTTAAGTATGTGTTACTATGTAAACATAAATCTAATGAAGCACATTACATCAGGTTTTACACGACATCCCTGGGCTATTATGTTTTCCAGTCAGCCTATCAAAAATGAATTCACCCTGCCCGTCGGACTATCTTAATGGGAGAAAAAATATAGCGTATTTTATAGCCTATTTCTCCCAAAAAAGGGTTATTATGTTGCATGTAATTTTCATTCATCGAGGAGCCACTATCAATGTGTTTGAATTTGCATTTGCTCTAACTGGTGTTGTCAAAAGAGCTGGTGCTAGGTTGATAAAAACATAAAACAATAGTTAACCCTACCAGGTTTAAACTTTTTTTTTTCAGGGACAATTAAAAAATGAAAAATGCATAAAGCAAGAAAGAAATTTAATAAAATTAGGTTATTTTCAAAAATACAAATGTAGCCTAAAATGAATGCCATTTTAACTTTTTTATTTAGTAAATGTATGTATATCTTTTTATTTAGTAAATAATACATTTTCTATTCGGGCCACTTGAATTTATTTCAGGCTACCAAAAACCGAAGAGTGCCTGCCCGAAAGACTACCAGGGATTTTGAAATTTTGCAAGCTCTGGTTTTCATTTTCACTTAAATTTAATCATAGGTTGAGTTTAGGGGGGTGGCAGAGCCCACTGATTTTGTCAAAGACATGGATTAAAAATATATATATTTCAAATTGTCTAATTTTATTTGCATTATGTTATTTTAATGTGTATATTAAAGCAAAAATAACATTGTATAAAAAAACTCTACTCTCACAAACTCAGTCTAAAAACAATGTATATATTCATTTTTTTAATACACCCATAACTGAAACCATTGTAACCAACTTATCTACTGATGCAATAGCCCTCAGCGTGACGTGATGCTGTGATAAAAACAGCATCTGTCCAAGCATCTATGCAAGCTTTAAAGCTGTGTTCTAGACACAGTTGGACCTAGGGTACTTCAACAGCCACTGAAATGGCTTGAATTCCAGTCAATTGGCAGTCATGAATTTTCAAAAAAACAATGTACATAATACTTGAAAGTGTATTTTTAACATTTCACATAAAAGAACCCCAAGCTAATCCCACCAAAGAAAAAAAACATATATATGCTATAAATAATTGAAAAAGTAGAAAATATGGTATATGGTGTGTAAAAATCAGTGCTCATGGTCTACTGGAAGGTGCCCCCCAGGCAAAAAATGTGAAACTCCGCCTATGCATTTAATGCATATCGCTAATCCAGTTATAGGGATAAGTGTACCATCACCCCTTGTATACATCCAGAATCTTTGTATTTCACTTGAGTTGTAAATTTACCCAACAAGGATAAAAACTGCTCATATTTCTCAGAGATGTTTTGATTTTAGAGTATCAAGCTAAATACTTCCTTAGGCTAATGATAAAAAAACACATAAACAATCCCTACATTGCATAATTTAGACATGCATTTAGTTACCCAATCAAGCAGGATTTCAAACATGTCTCAAGCAACACGAATATAACAGTTTTTAGTTGTCCTTACATGCAATATCACGTAATGTGAAAGAAAACTTAGGGGAAAGTGTTTTGTCCCACTTTATATTATGTGGCCTTAACTAGTATGTACTTACACTGAAATTAGTCATTTGTTACAATGTACTATTTGTGTAAATACATGTTTTTACATTGTACTTATGATTGATTAAATACTGTAATCTGTAATTAATTTCTGTAATTACATTTATAATTACACTGTTGACCATTCCTTACACCTTAACCTCCCCTTAAACTTACCCATAATACCAAACCTGTCCCTAACCCTACCCAAATCACACGTCACACTGTCCCTAACCCTACCCAAATCAGCACCAAAAGTGTTCTGCAATATATTATGAACACAGTAAGTACATTGTATTTATTTTTTTGATGTAAGAACCTAGTAGTCAAGGCCACTTACTATAAAGTACAATATAAAGGAACAAGTGTTAAATGTGTGACTAGTTAAGGCTTTAGCCAAATCAGCAGCACTAGCCTAATTAGAAAAATATCCAATTAGAGCCTGATAAGATCAGGGTAAATTAATATGAGGATCTTCAAGTGATTAATAAAAATAGCAATCATATGGCCAATAACTCCAATGTAATAAGTCAGCATGATTTAGAATCAGTTCAGTCTTCCCCAGCAAATCTGACCCACTTTGGAGGAATGTGAACTCTGACCACATTCACATGGCTTGCCAGACCCCAGCAGCTGTGTCACAGTTTGAAGACCAAGATTCACAATCATAATTGTGATTATAATTGTGCACCGACTAGATTTTGGCAACAAAATAAATACATACAGTGGCATGTAAACGGTCTCTCAAGTTTCAGTGTTCACAAAATGTTTATTGGTGTAATATATCAGATACTAATACTAAGTCTATAAGTTTATATTTCAATATTTCACAAAACTAATCAGAATTAAATTAGAAATAGAAAAACACCACACCTGTTCTCTAGTGAAGTTCTTCTCTGTACTGAGCAGGTACGGTGTGATAAACGGCTCTCCCGGCTTGAGCTGCACCATGAAGCCGTAGAAACAGAGATAAACCACAGACCACATCCAGGCTCTGGTCTTTTGAGTTTGGGCTTCCAGGTCTTCCTTGGTTTCAAGGATGACTGACTCTGGAGCCACATTTTCCACAGGTTGTTCATTCCCATCAGTCATGTTCTCCTTAAGATCCTCTGTCCTTTCGTTGATTGTACTCTCTTCCACCATGTTACAGCAATACCGATGCTTAATTATTAGCTATAATGTACTGAAGTACAAAATGCTGAAGGAATGTTGATCCTCAAAGGTAATATCTGAAGGCTTACCACTTTTCACAGACTGTTGAAAACTATGCAAATGCACTAGCCAGTTAATCTTAAGGCTTGTTCTGTGTTAAAGATTACTGGAAGCTGAGAAACACTTTCATAATGACACAGCAATTCATTAAACAGCTACAAGATGACATTTTCTGTGTCCAAGTAAATTCCAGCATTCACCCTTGTCCAACTTCTAACACCGTCAATGACTGAAAAGTGCTACCTTACTGGACTGCACATTGTGACTCTGTAAAACAATACAATAGAAAACCAACTGTTAATTTTATTACTCAATACAAAACTAAACAGATGTCAAATACATATGTAACCAAACACGTTTTTTGGATCCTCGCTAGTCAGTGATATTTCTTTACTCGTTTTACGAAATAAACGAAAAATATTGAACATATCCAGACAAAACTGAAATCTTTCCTGATATAAGAACATCTATAACTTTTGTCAAATGGCTTTCAGAAATGAGCACTTTGCTCTAATGCATAAAAACGTGTTGTAAACGCATTGTTATACAGTAACGATACACTAACTAAACTCGCATGTATTCGTAAATCACATGTCTAACTCTGCAATGTCAGCTCTTACAAATCTCATGACCAAGTCTGTTTGATGTTACGTAACAATATGTTGTAGTATCTCTGATGTTTGCATAAATCACAACCATATACAAATTTGAATCAAGTTGGCTCGAGTTAAACTTGCCTGTTGTTTTCCTTGTCAACAAATGTAATCCTTTCGTGTTGAAGCTGTCGATAAGCTAATAATTTATGCGACTGACTATATTATAGTGCAAATTAGTTAGTTTTAAGACGCGACAGACTTTAACCCATCAACACGGGACATGTCCTAGATGACAGTGAGGGCAGATCTGTCTAAAAATCCACGAGACATATGCATGCCTGCAGTCGCGCTCGCGCTCTCAGTGCGTACCGTCTGCGCGTGCGCACCGGATGTTTATTTTGAACGAATGGTAAGCTACTTGAATCTTTAAAAAACCCTATATTGCACTAGACGTGTATAAAGCTCCCCCTGGTGTACAAATGTTTGTAAACGGATCAGTAACTAGTAATCCTGTATGCTCTTTTAAGTAAATATTTAAATAATAATATTGACCAGCTTAGCTTATAAATAAATAAATAAATAAATAAATAAATAAATACAGCTCAGAGAACAGTGACCAGCTTAAAAAATATTGATACAAATAAATTAAGTAAATAATAAAGACATAAATCAAAACAGCGAAGACCATCAACACATACTCAAATATGTTACAATGTCATGTTTAAAGGAATAGTTTACTCAATAATGAAAATGTACTCACTATTTACTCACCCTCAAGTGTTTTTTTCTGTTGAACACAAAATAAGAAATTTAAAAAAAAAAATCTGAAAACTTGTAACCATGGACTTCCCAAGTAGGGAAAACAAATAATATGAAAGTCTGTGGTTACAGGATTCCAGCTTTTTTTTCTCAATATATCTTTTTTGTGTGATCAACAGAAGAAAGTCAAACAGGTTTGGAACAAGTGAAGGTTGAGTAAATAATGACATAATGTTTAGTTTTGAACTATCACTATAATAATCCAATTGCATGGAATGATATATTCACGTATATAAGATCATAAAGAGTGCATAAAATATTTTTTTATCTTTTGGTAGTAAAATGTTTATTTATCTTTTGATCATTTTAGGTCAATTCAAAATAAGTCATTACGCCACTAGATGGCGGCAAGTAAATATATTTTGAGTGTCATTAAACCCTTATAACACATTTATTACATAGTTATTACTGTATTTATTTTAAAAAAAATGCAAAACAGCAATATTGTATATCACTTTCATTTAAAATTTTATATTTTATCATTCATTCATTCATTTTCTTTTCGGCTTAGTCCCTTTATTAATCTGGGGTCGTCACACCGCCAACTTATCCAGCATATGTTTTACGCAGCGGATGCCCTTCCAGCTGCAACCCATCACTGG
>CAIGQV010000919.1:2485443-2497677 GCA_903798115.1 Danio jaintianensis
GTCCCCATTCACCAAATTCATTCAATTCAAATGGGAAGTATTTATACATATTATTGCATTATTCATTTTTCACACACACAGGCCTAGCCCTATACATTTTTTATGTAGCTAACAAATGCACCGTTTGCAAGAATGGAACATCAATCAATGTATTATAATTTTTTGGAAACATTTGTCAATTTAATGTATCGTTATTTTATGGGAATGATTTTGGGTTTTGTTATTGCTTTTTTTTACCACATTAAGGAGGATATTTGTTGTTTTGAAAAACTCCTATAAGCTTCCTAATTCCTATAAGCTTATGTAAATGTTTACATTTTCACAAACAAAAGTGGCGACCCATACATACTCTCATTCACACACATTCACATGACCAATTTAGTTGATCTAATTCACCTCTACGGCATGTCTTTTTGACAGTATGGAAAACCGGAGCACCCAGGGAAAACCAACACGTCACGTTCCACTGCAGTCACGGAGAGAACATGCAAACTTCGCACAGAAAGGCCTCTTAGTCCAGCCAGAATTCGACCCAGCAACCATCTTGCTGTGAGGCGATGGTGTTTTGTATTGCGTAGTGTAATCAATACCACCCCTGTAATGTTACTACAGCAAGACTCGTCTCGTTAAAGTTGATTGTTTCGCTCGAAGCCTCATGGGGCCTAACGTTAGTGAAAGTTGACAACAGACGCTAAAAACACGTGACCCTTGTTTGCCTCCAGGTAAACGAAACTGCGCCGTTTTTATTATTTGCACGGACACCGAGGATTTGAAGACAAAAATATTTTAGGTGTTGTGTTCTCAGAATAGTTCATGTTTTGATTCATTGGTTTCCCAGTCCTATACTTTTGATTAATATATCTACAATTTGACGTCATATTCCGCAATAATTCCCTTTTCATGCCTGGATTTCGCGTTTTCAACATCACGATCGTAGGCCCAAAGGTTTGTGTGTGAAACGGCTGTTTAGTTACTGGTGTTGCAATGTGCAAATGTTTTTTATATGCGGTATGAAGCCATTTTATCAGATTATTTAAATAGCTATGATGGAAAAGAATTGTGTTTTATTATGTAAAATATTTATTGTTTTATTACGTTGTTAGATTGTGATGATTTTTGGGGGGGGAGTGCATCTGCAACATAAACATAAACAAATGACATGCATTGCAGGTTTAAATTAAATAAACGGCTTTATGTTTTTTTCTGGGACGTTTAACAGTAATTTAGACTAAAGTAATTTAAACGTTAGAAAATGTACAACTTGTGTACATTATTCATTCATTCATTTTCTTTTCGGCTTAGTTTCTTTATTAATCTGGGGTCGCCACAACGGAATGAACCGCCAACTTATCCAACATATGTTTATTGCCCTTCCAGCTGCAACCCATCATTGGGAAACACCCATACACTCATACACTACGGACAATTTAGCTTACCCAATTCACCTATACCACATGTTTTTGGACTTGTGGGGGAAACCGGAGCACCCGGAGGAAACCCATGCGAACACAGGGAGAACATGCAAACTTTACACAGAAATGCCAACTGACCCAGCCGGGGCTCGAACCAGTGACCTTCTTGCTGTGAGGCGATTGTGCTACCCTTTGCGCCACCGTGCTGCCCTGTGTTCATTATACAAAAGACAAAAGCTCTTTACAGTTAATCCATAATAAACATTTTATGGAGCCTGAATACTTCAAAAAGTCACAGGCGAGTTATTTGAAAGCTTTAGGAAAACAGTAAAAGCAGTATTCGTGTGAAGTTCACAGCACTTCTGCAAAAGATACCTCTATGGAGGAGTACTCTGAACAAACAGCTCATAATAATTATTTAGGGCCAGTTGATTGTTTTAATTTCTCTTCAGTCCAGCTAAACCTCTTCTGGAGAGCATTGGCTGGACACTGTGCTAAAGTGACCAAAGTCCAGCCTCTGGACAAACAATTAAAAGTTTAATCTGTGAGGTCATAGGCTCACAACCAGCTGCAGACCAGCGGACGAATCATTTGTTTTTCATTGTAGTCAAAGCTTAGCACCACTCACTACATAAGCCACTACGCTGGGAATTAATTTTCCCCACGTTTCTACATGCATACATGGTTAATAATAGCGCACCAGGAATGGAAGGAAAGGTCCTTCATCTTGCTTAATCAGATGTTGTTACTTTTTTCTCATAACCAGGCATTGTGTAACAGATTTTGGTGGGTAATAAGTGGATTCCAAGAAGAACAGGAACAAAATATTTGGTAAGAATGACTTTTCGAAACATCTGATTTCACACTGTTGATCAAGAAAACCATGGCTTGGAAATTAATCATTTGTTTATTTGTCAGTGTGTGCCACTTCAGCTTTATTAATACACAGAATAAATCTGTAGTTTATGCATCACATGATGCCAAAATGCATTTAAATGAAATTGTTAATAAAGAACTGTTTTCTATTTTCATATTTTTTAAATTAATTTTGTGTGGCGGAAAAAACAAATGTTAAGCACTTTTCAGTGTCACAACATACTTAATAAATTATTCTAATTATGTTTTTAAATAATCTAAAAAAGACAGACATACAGTTTTAGTATATAATATTATTTCACAACAGTTTTTTTATAATCATATAAATATAGCCTTGGCAGAAGTTCCTTCTGCTCATTAAGGCTTCGTATGTATGTTCCAAAATACAACAATAACAGTAATGGTGCAAAATAGTTTTACTGTTTAAAGTAGCTGTCTTTTATTGGATTATATTTTAAAATGTAATTTAATTTTTAAGAGTATCACCCTCTATATTAATTTCTGGTGTACTCATGAATTTCTGCCCCAATTTCTACAGGCAGCACTTTACAATAACAGTACATATATAATCATGCACTAATACATAAATTAGAAATTACTTTACAGTTTTTCTCAATTGCTTTGTCACATTTTTCAAAACAGTCTTAACATTCTCTAAACTGTGAGTGCAAATGTCAACATGGTTTGCTGGAACTTAAGAACTTCTGCAAATGTAGTTACTTACCCAAAACATTTAATTCAAACCTATTTATCGTGTTGGTAATTTGGCCAAGGCCACCAAAACATAATGTATATTTGTCATCATGTGAGCCACGCTGCTCAGTCAACCATGGAAATTAAGGTTTTAAAAAAATCTAATATTTGTTTAGAAGAGTGAATAGTGCATAGAAAAAAACATATGAACATTTGTATTTATACAGTGCATTTATTTTTGTATGAATATATTACATGTAAAGTTCTTGCCTGTCCAATTGCTGTATTGTATATTTCATATTACTTATGTTACCACACATACACAAAAAAATACTACAAAATAGCATCCATGAAAAAATATTTCCTTGGTGGACATCCTGTCGCTCATGTTGGCCTTGCCAAAGATTACACTTCCTCCAATTGCTCACCCACAAGCATGTTGCTGCAATTCAGGATTGTGGAAGTTCTCCATTAAAAAAAAAAAAAAAGGTTATGATTGTGCTGTGGTAAATTTACATATATATGCTCCAAAACTTGATTGGCTAAAGTAGATGATGCAAACTGTATTGTAATTAGAGGTCATTTATCAATTTAGCAGACATTACAGCAGACATTACAAACAATGTCAATATTAGATATTTATGGTGTAAACATGCACATACAAATGTTTGATAATTAAATAAATAGTTTTGAGTGTGATTGGTTACATGATGAAAAATGATTAAGAAGTTGTGAAGAATTTGATAGTTTAAATGAGAATTGACTCACCAGTTTTGATCAACAAGCCATATGCAATTAGTTTTTGTCCAAACTACAGACAATTGTACTTACTGTTTGCGCGCATGTGCCAAAGCATTTGCAATTTGCTTAAATCAATAAATGACAATCTGAAGTGAACAATAAGCTAATTGTTCAGAGATCTAAAGTTATTGTTTTGAAAAATACATTTTTTAATGGAGAATTGAGCCAAAGCAATTGAGGAAAACTGTAACATGAACTAATGATGAGTTAAAACATGTACTATTGAAGAACTATTGGTGGAGTGGAGAGACAGTGATACAGCCAGTTCGGTGGATGGGGATGATTGGGATGATTTCATGTGCTGTTTTTTGTAAAATGTTACCATTCCATGCATTCAACAGGTGAGGAATCGTCTCCAAGCAAGTGTGCAGACGTCAACAACACCACTAGGCTGGAATACAAACAGGCCACCAAGCTCCAGGTCCAATACCTTCTGTTGACCCAAAAGAATGCCAACTGCGCCAATCTGTTCACACAGGACTGCTTCAACCACACCAAGAAACACACGGCTTACTTCAGCCCATCACTGCCCACCAAATTCATTGTTCAAGGATAAAGGTGAAGCATTAATTCTTTAAAAATAGTAAAATTTTTATCAAAAGTAACCTTTACTGTTTTAGATTTTTATTTATGTATTATTTATTGCAGTGGATGTCTTTTTCTTGTTATGTATTTTTTTTTTATTATTGAAAAGTTATTTTATAAAATGTTGTAAACTTGATCTGGTTTTTCCATGAAATAGAAATCAGAGAAGCTGATATGGCAATCAATTCAAAACTCTCTCTCGGGTGAAGCATTCAGTCAGCAGTGTTACGAATTAGCAGAGCAGTTGACCGTGAATGATCTTTTTGCACTGTGTTTTCAGGGCTCTAAAAACAAACAAAAAAATGTTTTCTTACTTACTGTTCCAACTTACAGTTCTAAGCTGTGGAATGCAAGCTTCCACAAATCATGCATAGCTTGAACTGAGAACTTGCTCTCTTTCCAGATTTTGGTATATCCATTCCCGTTGGGCATGTGGAATTCTTCCTAAATGGAGGAATGGATCAGGCCGGATGGGCTCACTCAAGGTTTGCTTCAAGTAAGTGGATGAAATTCTGACAAAATACTGAGAGATTAAGCTAAATCAAACATAGAGTAGCTTCATGCTACCTGAGAATCTGTCTTTGTTGTCAGTTTTGATCTACTTTCCAGTTTATGGGTATGTCATTTGTGACCACATGAGAGCTCTGCACATCTACATGAGTGCCCTGAATAGCTCCAGTCTGCTCATTGGTTCCCCTGCTTCAGTTATGAGAAGTTTCTGGCAGGAAAATGCATCACCTGTGCGGGCCCTATCAATGGCACGTGTCCACAGATAAGTAATTTCTCTCACTCACTCTTCTACCACCAGCCTGTCTTCTGTGATCCATATTTTTTATAGTTAATATTTAATATAGTTAATAGTTTATATGTTTTGTAGTTTTTAATAGTTTTCAAATTCAACACAAAACACAAACATGCAAACATCTCACACATCTTGCAAAACTCAACACACAAACATAAAATCACATTTTTATTTTTTATTATTATTATTTTTTATTTCTTACTCTTGTTTGTGTACAGTCGTGGCCAAAAGTTTTGAGAATTACATAAATATTGGAAATTGGAAAAGTTGCTGCTTAAGTTTTTATAATAGCAATTTGCATATACTCCAGAATGTTATGAAGAGTGATCAGATGAATTGCATAGTCCTTCTTTGCCATGAAAATTAACTTAATCCTGAAAAAAACTTTCCACTGCATTTCATTGCTGTCATTAAAGGACCTGCTGAGATCATTTCAGTAATCGTCTTGTTAACTCAGGTGAGAATGTTGACGAGCACAAGGCTGGAGATCATTATGTCAGGCTGATTGGGTTAGAATGGCAGACTTGACATGTTAAAAGGAGGGTGATGCTTGATATCATTGTTCTTCCATTGTTAACCATGGTGACCTGCAAAGAAACGCCTGCAGCCATCATTGCGGTGCATAAAAATGGCTTCACAGGCAAGGATATTGTGGCTACTAAGATTGCACCTAAATCAACAATTTATAGGATCATCAAGCACTTCAAGGAAAGAGGTTCAATTCTTGTTGAGAGGGCTTCAGGGTGTCCAAGACAGTCCAGCAAGCGCCAGGATCGTCTCCTAAAGAGGATTCAGCTGCGGGATCGGAGTGCCACCAGTGCAGAGCAGAAGCAGAAGCATAAGGCAAAAGTGGCTCAGGGACCAAAACGTTGAAATTTTGGGTCCATGGCCTGGAAACTCCCCAGTTTTTAATTCCATTAAGAACTTGTGGTCAATCCTCAAGAGGTTGGTGGACAAACAAAAACCTACTAATTCTGACAAACTCCAAGAAGTGATTATGAAAGAATGGGTTGCTATCAGTCAGGATTTGGCCCAGAAGTTGATTGAGAGCATGCCCAGTCGAATTGCAGAGGTCCTGAAAAAGAAGGGCCAACACTGCAAATACTGACTCTTTGCATAAATGTCATGTAATTGTCGATAAAAGCCTTTTGAAGTGTATGAAGTGCTTGTAATTATATTTCAGTTCATCACATAAACAACTGAAACAAAGATCTAAAAGCAGTTTAGCAGCAAACTTTGTTAAAACTAATATTTGTGTCATTCTCAAAACTTTTGGCCACAACTGTAGTTGTGTATATAAATTTTTTTCTTTTAATGTTACTCAACCTTGACAACATTAATGTTTTGTTTGTATGTAACGTTTCATAGTGATTGTATGTAACATTATTTTTAAAGCAATAAAAAAATACAGATGTTCTAGGCTGACTCACAGCAGCTCATCTCTTTTTTTATTCATTATTTTACTGCAGCCTTTTCTCACAGCCCCGCTCTTTTTTTTAAAAAATTTATTATTATTTTTTTTCTTCTCATACCTCAACTCTTTATTTAGAGTTGATGACATAATTATCTTTTGACACGACAGCAGCTCAAAAAAGCAACCTGTTGTTGGTGATATGCGAGCAAAAAATAAGAGCTAAATCATTAGTCCATTATAAAGAAAAGAAAGCTCATGAAACTAAGCGGAGTATATTTTTTCTTAAAACCAGCGATAGTAGGCCTACATTACAAATGAAGATGATAAGGCGGCAGAGGAGTCGGAAATTCGGCACAACACCGGTAAGCTAACATTGCATTATGCAAAACAACGTTGTCTGCAAACCACGGTTCTTGTTTGTGTAATCAAACTTTTTCTTGCCGTATCTATTCAGCAGCCCCTAATCCAGTTTGCTGCTAACAGTGAAGAGGCAGGCCCAGTTACATTGCCCAGCACCAGTCATGAGTTCAACACTACCAGGCCAGGTAGGATTACTGAGTGAATATAAGAATTAGTATGGAAGACAAAACCTGCAAAAACAATAAATAAATCCACAAATTACACAAACGTTGTGGGAATAAGAACATATTAAGTTGATTTTTTTTTTCCCCCTTTCAAACGTTTATTCATTTTTGAATGTAGTTCCGTATTTACTTTTCCTCAGCTCAACATGCTAAAGAGAGGGTGTCTATCAATCATCAGAGGGCGGTCTTTATCTAAACTGATAAATTTGATCAGAAATCTTTGTTAAAAGGGTGAGATTTGTGAAGAGGCCATATTTACATGTCAGAAACAGAGCCAGGACCCATTTGTATCATACAAGACACTAATGCTCTCACTGTGGAAGACACATGTAAGCTTTTGTACCACAGTGTAAATAAGCAAACATGACCACATTAGTTGGGCCATTCCATGTCAAATCAATTAAATTTCAAGAACAACCCAAGATAAAATGTTTTGCTAATATTTTTTTCTGAGGAAAGAGATATGTATAGGGATGACAGCCAAATTATTAAGTGTCATGGATGAATATTTACTGAGTAATCCACTATTTTGTAGAGGAAGGTCAAATGGCAAAATGATGTATATTCGTCCATGACATTTATTATTTGCCTTTCATCAGCAAACATCTCTATCTTTCATCAGAATACATTTTAGCAAAATCCTTTGAAGAATACAATGAGTTACAAGGCTGTAGAGAGCAGTGCACTATTGCCTACTTAAATACTGAGGTTTTGACAACACATAAATACATATTTTGTAAACTACAGAAAACAAGGAGGCAACCATTTTAATCACACAGGTTGTGTAGGAAGGAAAAACACATACAGGCAGTCTTTATCTAAACTGATCGATGATGATTGCCTACTTATATACTGTGGTTTTAATAGCATAATTTTAATATAATCATTCGTGAACCAAGTGGGCTGGTCTAAGGCATACAACTCCTCAAACAAAGGAGTTCCACTCCGGCCCTTTTAAAATACATAGTTTTGCAGGTTGCGGAGTATGAATGACAAAAGAGTTTGTGGATATTAAAGGTAACCAGTAACCCTATTAAAAGCAACCTGAAACCCAAAGGTTGCTGGTTTGATTCCTGGCCCCGGCAGGAATTGAAAGTGGAGGGAGTGAATGAACCACACTCTCTCCATCTTCAATACCCAGCTCAGGTGTCCTTGAGCAAGACACCTACCCCCTAATAGCTGCCCTGTGTGTATGCTCACAGTTTGTGTGTGCGCTCTCAATTCTCACTCAAAAATGTGTGTGTGCACTTGGATGGGTTAAAAGCAGAGGACCAATTTCTACTATGGGTAAAACCAAACTTGACTAGAAACGGCCATCCGATAATTTATTATACCCTGTTGAGAATGTCTAGCTCAAAATGTAGTTCAAAATGCCATAAAAACATGCTTATAGATATTATTATACACAGAGACATGTTAATACACGGCTGTCGATCAATATTGGTGGACAAGGTAAACAGCATTGCTACATCATGTTGCGGTGGGCCTCAAAATCGCTGGGATTTGGATCCTATTTTAACGTCAGGAAATTTTTTAAAAGAGACTTGTGTTTATACCACTGTGGACTACACCTATACACGTTTCTGTCCAAACTGATTTTGGATGACAGGTGCCCTTGAAATGTCACCATTGAATTCAATTTGTATGAAAGCAGTTAAAAGTTCTTTGCAGTGTGTTTAGCATAGACTTCTGCATTGTTGAATGTGTGATCAGTTTTGAAAATGTGGTTTCATTATTGAACAATGCTTAGTAACTGAAAAAAACTAAGAACTAAGCATGTGTAGAAAAATGATGAAGATAGTGATGTTTACATGAAATTAACTTTAGACTGGACCAGGTTAGGTACATAGAATAAATTGCTATGGTTTCATTTTTGTCTTCCTATTTTCTATAGAATATGTGCTTTGTTTTTGTAATCATGTTACAGAAATACATTTTATTAAAAAGGGCACTGGGTTTTTTGGAAGAATCTTATAATTGATTCGGTTGAATACTATAGTTCACATTAAGCATCAATATTACAAATACATTTTTTTTTCTACAGCAATAGAATGTCATTTTGAGATCCAGTCCAGCACAAAAGTTGGAAATTTCAATTTGAAGCCTCTTTTCTCACTTCTTCCTACTTGAGGCTGACTTAAAGGCTGAAAGGATGCACTTAACACCAGGTTGTCATCACTCTAAACACTGCTTTTAACCCCCGGGTAAAAAAACAAAAACTAAACTAATTTACACCTGTAATTTGAAAGGGGTGTAAGCATTGCTTTTTACCCTCTGTTTAGAAACCGTGCTCTACAGTAGCACCACATTTATGGAGTTAACCCCGCACTGCAGTGCTGTGTTTCTTCAATGGCAAGACATGGCAAAAGCAGTGTGAAAAGACTATATGCGGTTATTCCAATCATTGACAATGACTGAAATGCAAATGAGTTAACCCCAGGTAGTATGAGCAGTGAAATGTGATTACAAATAACCAAGTATTCCATTTATCTGGGAAGAAACTGCAAAAACAGGAAAAACTGGAATATAAATAACTGTGTATTTATGTATCGCTTTGACATCAGCTGTAAGTTATGTATTTTAGACAGTGCAGATGCATTAAGGTTCAGGTCAGAGTACAAAAGCTTTATATGAATGACAGACTTAAGCTGTTGCCTTTTAATAAAAGAATAAAAGAACTATAGCCTCTGGCAGTTGAGATGGACACATGGTTTACCAATGTTAGTGTAATGATGCATTAACTCTTAGTTCCTTACATATTTGGTGTTTGAGTGTAGATAGACAGACAGACAGACAGACAAACTTTCACTTAATTCACTATACTTCAGTTATTAGGATTTGGAATGCCCCTAATTTTATTTCCTCAATTGAAGCAATTAAAATCACAGGTACAGAAAATTATAATTAATGATTATCAAATGTCGAAATAAACAAGCTGGTAGAAAGAAGGTAGAAGGAGAGGTAAAAAATAATAATTTAATGAGAACTTATTTAAATTTACCCTGACTTATGGTCCTATTACCAGTGTTATTGTGAAATAGTTAATTGAAACTTTAGACTAAAAATGTATACAAACTCATATAGAATGATACTGGAGAATAAGGAGCTCATGCAAGGGGAAGAAATATCACAGATTTATTCGGAGGCCAAAACTGAGCATGAATATGACATTTTTCAAAGTCATTGATGTTTATTTGCAAAAAAAAAATGTAATATAGTTTCAGAATTTTAGTTAAATGAACACAATGAACAATTCAAGCAGTGTGGTACAATTTAGTACGATTTGCTTATCCCCCAATTTTAGTTGGGTTTAGGGGTGGGGTTGGGTGCCACGCCTCCTTTTTAAAATTGTACATTTTCGTACGACTGAACACGTACAAATTCGCACAAATTAATCACTAAACTGACAAAACTTAAAATACTTGCGTTTCCTTAATAGATCAGGCTGAAATATCAGTTGCCTCTTCATGTCTCCCGATAACATTTTATCAAGAAAAAAATATATATGTTCTATATATGTTCTGTACAACAGGTTTTCAAACAAAGTTTTGATCTTGTTGATAATTTAGAGGCGTTAGACATTTGCATTTCCTAAATGACAGTAGGGTGTATAATGTTAAAAAGGATTGTGTGTTTTACAGTGCCCATTACAACAGAAATGCATGCAGCTAACCCTAAACCAAACCTTAACCCTGTATATTTTGATAATATTGTTTTTATTGCTGTTTGATTAATCTGCAATATGAAACGTGTAGACTCTACAATAGTTTCTGACCCCAGGCGAGGGGGGTAAACCTCTAAAACATGTTATTTCCTTTACAACAGTGGTTGAATGACTATAACTTTTTTCAGTCACACTTTACAATAAGGTTTCATTGGATACTGTTAGTTAATGTATTTACTATCATGAACTAAGTATGAACAATACTTGTACAGCATTTAATAATCATAGTTCAACATTTACTAATGCAATATTAAAATCCAAATTCACGCTTGTTAACATTAGTTAACTGCAAGTTAATGTCAACTAACATTTAACAACTGTATTTTCATTAACTAATATTAACAAAGATGAATAAATACTATAACAAATGTATTGTTCATTGTTTGTTCATGTTAGTAAATGCATTAACTAAACAATAACTAATACAACCTTATTGTAAAGTGTTAACCTTTTTTCTACTTGTCTATAAATGTCAATGTTTATCAGGCCGAGGTGTAACTTCATTAATGAAACAAAATCTGTTTTTGCTAATTAGTTAATACAGTCAATACAGTATTTTGTAATAGGGCACTTTATAGAGTGACCTGTTCTGTGTATTGAGTTTGGTTATGGTTTGCTTCTCTGTCCTTCACGCCTCTCTAGACCCATTAACTCACTGAAATGATGCATGTAGCAGGGCCTGTCAATGACTGAATAGAAGCTGTTCTCCTTGCTGGGGGGCAGTACTGGGTATGATACAGAGGTCCAATACTGACATGTCATGCACTCATGAAATTTGCTACCTCCTATGGTTACAGTTTATTTTGAACAGTTCATCCAAATGTGAAAATGTGGCAAATGTGAAAAGCTCAGCAGTATTGGTCTCCAAAGTGCTAAAATCTAATAAAGGTGCAGTAGTGAACCTATAGTGAAAAGGTCTGTAGAACTACTTTATTGTTAAAAAAAATAATTTGTTAACAGTATCTATACTGTGTGTCTGCATACATTTGCTCCTTTCACCCTCTTCTGAACTTTCTCCCTCACAAAAGCATGTGATCTTTGCTAAAGCTCTAGGTGAGGGTTGTAAAAAATAAAAATAAATAAATAAAGTGTTCAAAGTGGAGGTGTTTTTAAAACAAGATCCTTAACACAATATGAGAGAGCAAAACTGTGCAAGAAGAACAAATATAAGATAAACTGATTGAAACATTACAGTAGGTAAAAAAGAAAAACAATTTTTTAACTATTCACATAATTTTACTAATTTACTGTAAAAAATGGCCAGCTGGGTTCCACAAAAATCCTTCATGTTGTTAATGTAACGACGGGTCAGGAGACTGAGGATCCATTAGCAGTTTATTCAA
>CAIGQV010000919.1:2497687-2507805 GCA_903798115.1 Danio jaintianensis
CCTCCGGTGGCGATCGGAGGGAGCCATAGAAGCCTTCCTCATGACAGTTAACTTAATATTTGTTTTTTTTTTACAAATTTAAGTGGATTGAACATGAAACAATTCAGTTGTCACCCCCAAAAACTTTTAAAAGTAGTTTGTAAGTAGTTTGAACAAGCAGCAAAAATATTTTTTGAGTGTTGCTTGATAACACAAAATCAATAAGAGTGGCTTAATTACATCTGTGGTTATACTGAATATCAACTTGACATTATTAATATCTATGTTTGGTAGGGAGGGATCCGTTTTTCTTTTTGTAATGGGGGAGGGGTGGCTTCAGGAACAAAGGCTTGGGAATCACTGCGCTAGAAGAGGGTTGGAAAGAGATTGTGTGACAATTTGCAGCAAAAAATGAACTTTATTTCATTTGATTGACCAGTCTTTCTCTCTACAACAATCTGGAACTTCGCTGCATTCCCTGTTTCAATGTGGAGCAAATTTAATGCTCTATTTGTGTAATCTTCCCAGGGGCAATTCAATAGACAGTAGGCTGTATATCATCCTTCATTATGGTCGCAACAAACCAGTTTGGTAAAACAAGTTTTTCAGAACTCTATAAACATTACAAACTTAATTTTGTTGTTTACTAAATCTGTAGCCCTTTATTCTACGGTCCTGTTTCAAATATGTACTTACCATAAACTAAATAATAACTATAGGTACTAAACCTAGCCCTGAACCTAACCTTATTCCATGTACTTTTTCCCAGTGCTTTCTTAGAATAGTATACTTTCAGCACATGGTAAGTAAATGAAATGCAACCAAGGAAGCTAAAGTGTCAATGTTTTGTATTACTTTACATTAAAATTCCATTAGTCTTGCATATTAAATTATCTTTAACATTATTTAATAGAATGTATGGTAACACTTTACAATAATGCTTAATTTGGGAAACACTTTATTTTAAGTTGTCCTTGTAAAAAATGATTATACATTAGCAAGTACTGTTATTACCATACTGTTAATACTTTAGCCACGCATGTAACGTGACTAATAAACAATGTTTCTATTAATCTTAGTTCATTCAAATCTCTAATACATTTTTAAAATCAAAAGTAAAAGTATCTGTTACCAGCTAATATGCTGTGAACTAATGTAAACACTATAAACAATAGAATCTTTTAATTAACATTAATAATTTGTGTTTAATAATAGCTGTAAAAGTATGATCACATTCTTCATGATAACTAATAAGTCTACTAATGAGACCTTATGGTAAGGTGTTACCAAAATAATTATATTTGCATGATACCTCAGGTCCATTTAAAAATCTTCTGAAAAAAAAAAAAAAAACTTCAGATTTTAATAAGAGAATTAGGTTTTGTTTTTTAATAAAATAAGAATATTTGTTTTAGAATAAAATGAGTGCTTTTCATATATGGGCGTTAGTTCATGTTAACTAATAAAGCAAATAAAACTAATGGAATGGAAAAAATACTAATAGAAATAATAAAGTGCTGGTAAAAAGGAGGATAAGGAACAACATTAGGAGCAAGTTATAGACGTGGTTTGAAGCAGTTATAATGAGGGTATGTTTACGAGACTTATAAATGGAAAAGTTTTGCCTTTACATTTTTACAGTTAGCATGTCACACATATACATTCATCTACACACAGACACAGAGCTGCAGTCCATCATTGTTTTTAGATTGTCAGTTACTCACAAATGCCTATTGACAGTTAACAATTACTTAATTTGATTTTATACATTCATTCATTCATTCATTTTCTTTTCGGCTTAGTCCCTTTATTAATCTGGGGTCGCCACAGCGGGATGAACCGCCAACTTATCCAGCATATGTTTTACGCAGCGGATGCCCTTCCAGCTGCAACCCATCACTGGGAAACATTCATACACACTCATTCACACACATACACTACGGACAATTTTTAGCTTACCCAATTCACCTGTCTTTGGACTTGTGGGGGAAACCGGAGCACCCGGAGGAAACCCACGCGAACACGGGGAGAACATGCAAACTCCACACAGAAATGCCAACTGACCCAGCCGAGGCTCGAACCAGCGACCTTCTTGCTGTGAGG
This sequence comes from Danio jaintianensis, assembly GCA_903798115.1. Taxonomy (NCBI): domain Eukaryota; kingdom Metazoa; phylum Chordata; class Actinopteri; order Cypriniformes; family Danionidae; genus Danio; species Danio jaintianensis. Next base: position 2,499,770 of record CAIGQV010000919.1, read on the forward strand.
CGAACGTGCTACCCACTGCGCCACCACGTCGCCTGATTTTATACACTGCTTGCCAATTTGTCAATCACTTTAACTAATGTTACAATGTCTAACACAATGTTACAATGCAAAATGCTTGTAATGCCAATGAGAAAGATGCAGCAAATGTGAAAAGCACATATTATCGAAGACTAGGGATGTGAACATGTGATGTGAACGATGTCAGTTTTCACATGGTAATGCACGTATTGTTTACAAAAGCTTGCACATTGGGTATTTTCACATTGGGTTCAATTACTAATGCTTGGTTCATACCCAAGTTTGGTTGACCCCTCCTCCCCAACAGTGTAAACCCAACAGTGGTTTTTGGTTCTGAACCCCCATACATTTGCATCATCACAGTTACAACTATTGCTAGGTAATGACAATGCAGGAAGAGACAGAAAATGGCTGGATATACCACTGCTTGGCTGCCTCAAGTTTGAACTTTGGACTTTGAAAATGTAGTTTCAATTTTAAAGTGTCAACACTTGAGTGGCAAATGCATCTGTTTGTCATGAATGTAATGAATGAACAAAAAGGGAGTAATTTTCTGCTGAAATTGAGCAGAAATAGATATACATGTACTCTGCTTGCAACGCATCAGTTGTGCGTGTCAGAAAAGTGAGTAAATGCATAAATCCACTGTTTGACCAATTAATATGTGATTTATAGCAGCTCATTTTGTGATTTGGTGTGATTGTGAAGAGAACCATTCCACAGTTCACACAAACAGTGCTCCCAGTGGTTCCTGATTTTATTTCCAGGAGACCCCATATTTTAACATTCAAAAACCTCACAATCTCTCATGCCCTAAAAAACACTAGCAGACAAGATATTTTATGCAGTAAAGATTAAAATAGTAATAAATCGCAATTCTTTAATATTTGTCATAATTCCTAAAGCTCAGTCTATGGTCTGAAAAAAACAGCAGACTGTATGAATGAAAATTAGATTCATATTTTAAATGAAATAAAACATATGTTGCATGCTGTGCCTCTGTGAGACTGTTGTTAACTTAATTTTTTTTAAATGCAGGAAATAAGCTATTAATGATTATTGTAGCTTTAATATTAAGCGTCTGGAATTTGATTTATCATCAAATCAGTACTGTCTTCATTCCTAGTATCCCTCAAACTAGAGTGAGAAACAAAGTAGAGTAGCCCTCATAAATCCAGGTTGGGAACCACTGCCCCAGGCCAACACTTTTTAGCCGGACTTGACTACATTTAGCAGATATGCACCCGACCTCTAAACGAGCCGAATTCTGTCGTCAAACAGCCTCGGCTGTGCACCAAAAGTGCTAAAAGCACCCTTTGAAATCTGTTTTCAACAATTTGCATTTTCAGGCCCCCAAAACAGTGCACAAACACCCAAAATCTAGAAACCATTTTCCATTTTTGGTTAAAAGGTGTTACTTAACCTGAATAGAAGAAAAGCTTACTATTTCTGTAATTTTCATGTAAACCCCTTCAAATGCCCCATTTAAGTATAAGAATGGAGAATATATGTACAGTGACTGTCTGAACGGAGTGTTCAATCGTAATGACTGAAGCTTAATCCCTCCACAACTGTCCCAGCATCGCCATGGATTTGCTCTGGGTCACTTAATCCACAGAAGAGAAAGCTAAAGCTCATTGCCATTCTGGGCTGCCTGGAGCATAGAATTGAAAGTATAGTAGAGTATTTTGGGTGACAGCATGATAACGTTTAAAGGACAGCCAAACGCCATAGCTCACACCTGTGTCCTGTACAATGTAAAGATATAATGCTCTGTCAGTATTCCTTAGGATAGTGGTTATTATTACTTAAAATTTGTAGATATTTGTTTAAAACACTACTGCTTTGTTTGGTGACGTGAGGCAGAGGGGGATTAGGAGATTTACTTATGTTACTCATTGTAGGAGTAAATATCTATCGTCATAACCGGGACACCCTCAGGGTAAAAAATCTGGGTGACACAGATGAGAGCCATCCAATTGTTTTTGCTGAATGACCAGGGTGTCTCATTGGACAGATCAGGATCTCTCGCAGGAGGGGAAACCCATGTGCCCCTGCACCCATGGTCTCCTGACCTGCTTTCAACACTGTCCGAAGATCCAAACCGAACCCTAAAATCACTCCAGTCCAACTGCGTTTCGACATCATTCTGTTTCGCCAGAAAGTCACGTGTTGTGACATTGTGTTCACATGACTTCGTCTTCCAGCCAATTGGATGCCACCTTTCAATCTGAGTTAACCAAGAGGATAGGGGAAAAATTATTTTCCCTTTGCCTGTCGTTCTGTTTTTATTAATCTTTTCGCAAACATCGAAAGTGGTGGCCATCTGTTTCCAGTAGCACCAAAAGGTAAAGCCTCTTTTCAATCGTCTTATTTTTATTGTTTTCTGAGGTTGGCTGTTTTGTTTTGAATATTCATTATTATATGCAATCAAAAATGTATTTTAAAAGAACATGAAAATGGACATTTTATGATTTTTCTCATTTGCGTTCATTTTGATTGAAAACAAGCATTTAAATGTTGATATTATGATTTTGGCGTATCCCACTGTTAATAGCATTAAGAAAGGATCCAGATGTTGGTTTAAAACACATTTAATGTATCTGCTGCGGAACTAGTTTTGTTTTCTAGGCCGATCGTAGGTCAAACTTATCATTAATTCATGATTCGCTGTGACTATTGTTTGAGCCTTGCTGGACATTGTTCGGAAATGGTCTGACTTGATTTTCGAGGACATTCCTAAATGAGTCATTACACCTAATTAAACAAATACAAAAGAACAATGCACGTTGGAGGAACGTGCGGCTATCGTTTAGAAGAACTGGTCAATTAGATGCCCTTTATTTCTTTATTGCCTCTGTCTGCACAACATTGTGTATATTTAACTAAGGTTACGTACAATAATTTAATTAATAGATAATTACCACAAGACTCGTGTACAGAAATCTACACTGCCTTTGAATGTGACAGATAGTTGAAGTGGCACTATGCTGGTGTTGACTTTGATTGGACCTGAAAAAATCTGAACAAAAGGAACCGTACAGGCTTTATCCTGATTATCGTGATCACAAAATAGTGATATTAATTCATGCTCTTGTGTTTACAATGGGGATTCCCCGATTATTTTTGACTATCCACCAATATGCAAAACTTGATCAATATAAAAAGTCGAATAAATATGTTATGTATGCTAAAAAGAAGTCAGTGATCTTTCAGAAACTGCAAACTTTGTAAAGTTTTCATTATTTTACAATGTTAGACAGTATAAGGCTGATACATTACTTTACAGAGATAATGTTTGGGTGAAATTACAACTTCAGTCATTTCAGACATGTTTTTTTCCTTTGTTTTCTTTTGTTAGAGTGTATCTGCATATAATCACAATACACTTTTGATTCTTTCTGAAAAGTTCAGTAAACTTAAAATTAATAATAATATCTGCTCCCAAAATAGACAGGACAAATTTATTTAACTAAATGACAATAATATGATAAAATAACATAACATTCTGTTTTACAGTATCATGTACTTGCCATGTTAATAACAGTATTTTATGCATATAATTGTGCCTGTAACAAATATGCAATAAATCTAACCTAATCCTAACCCTATAAATGCATATTCTTAATTAATTTCACTCAGCACTGGAATCTCCATTTACCATAATGCTTAATGCATGTTGTAAGATAAACAAAAAATTGCCTAAAGAGAGAGAGAAAAACAAGAACAATGTATACAAACAAGTTTACATATGGTCTCCTGATCTTTTTTCATTGGTAATACCTCCTTATATTTAATGCACTTCATGCCTCAGTAGGTTTAAATAAGAGACGTCATTGTTTATTGGAACTAAAACCGTAGTTGCAGTGCAGAAAGGGATGTCCCGCTTCTACAATACATTTTTCTACACTGAGTGGCATGCAGAGACGCGCAATGGAAATGTGGAGAGCTTTTTCTGAGCATTGCTCAGCCATGCACAAAGCGTGCTTAATTTGATAGCCGCTACAGAGGAAGAGGCCAGAAGCTCTTTAGTAGAAAGCTTGACCCACTTTTCCAATCAGATGTCATGAGCACTGCTGCTCTTACAAAGCTGCACAGAGGCCAAAATCACTGATGCTGCTTCTGAAATTAAAGGGGTGCTCTAATGTGTAGGGCCACAGTTACCTACTGTACCACTGTTTTACTGTAATTTTTTTTTACAGTAACTATTCCACATTCAGTGCATAATCCCGTTACCTAACAGATTTACAATAGTATTTAATTTAAGTCATACTGTGCATGAGTTTGCTTGAGGAAATAATGCAAAGTAATGCATAAATAGCAAAACCGTGTTTTAACAGACCCTGGACCACAAAAGCATTATAGATTTTTCTTTAATGCCAAAAAATATTGGAATATTAAGTAAAGATCATTATCCATGAAGATATATTATTATATTTTAAATATATCAAAACTTTATTTCTGAGTAGAATTAATTTTTGGTTAGATTTTCTCAATATTTAGATTTTTAAAACCTTTTTCAAGAGTTGTATCTCTGCCGAATATCTCTGTCATATCTTAACAAACCATACATCAGTGGAAAGCTGACTTATTCAATGTTCATTCATTCATTCATTTTCTTTTCGGCTTAGACCCTTTATTAATCTGGGGTCGCCACAGCGGAATGAACCGCCAACTTATCCAGCATATGTTTTACGCAGCGGATGCCCTTCCAGCTGCAACCCATCACTGGAAAACATCCATACACACTCATTCACACACATACACTACGAACAATTTAGCTTACCCAATTCACCTATACCGCATGTCTTTGGACTTGTGGGGGAAACTGGAGCACCCAGAGGAAACCCACGCGAACATGGGGAGAACATGCAAACTCCACACAGAAACGGCAACTGACCCAGCCGAGGCTCGAACCAGCGACCTTCTTGCTGTGAGGCGATTGTGCTACCCACTGCGCCACCATGACGCCTATTTAATGTTCATAATGTGTAAATCTCAATTTACAACAATTGACCCTTATGACTGATTTTGTGGTCCAGGGTCACATTTAGCGTTTGGTTTGGATATAGCTAACAGAAAAATGTCAGGGAAAAATAACGGTGATGACCAAGACAGAAGTGCGCAGTAAAGGGAATGTAACCTCTAGAGGAAGAGCACTCTCAATTTGATGACAAATCATAAGAACGATTCATCCTTATCCAGTCTCTGTGCTTTCTCGAAAGAAAAAAAAATAGGTACAAAAATGTCATTGTATGCTTGTCCCAAACAGTGTTGAGCAAATGTTTAAATCTCACTCACAAATGCTCTCGAACAAAGGCTTCTGCTGTTTTTGCTTCAGAAACAACTTATGTGAGAGCTCTGAATTCCTTGTATGTGTGCTCCCAAAAATCTGCTGGTGAAATAAGTGCATATTTATGTGCAGTGCAGTGTATTTGAAGTATACTTTAAACTCATTTATAATATCATAACATAAGAAATGCTTTTCTTTTTTGGTTTGTTTTAACGCTGCCTTTATTTGTATTATATTGAATGATTATTTAAATCCCCACCCATCCAAAAAAAAATCATAAATCAAAAGGTTTTCTATGTAAATACAGATGGTGCATTTTTAGCATTTACCGATGTAGAGTCAGCTTTTCGGAGTCGGAGTCGGAAAGGGTAGGCGGTAAAAAAATCCTGCCATATTCTCAATGTGCAAATTGAGGCCAGAAATCAAATGATTTTAAGCATGAAAGCCGGATACTGGATTCTGTTTGTGTGTTAGTTGGAATTCAGTCAGTGAAATCTAATACGGCAGTATATTATTATCATGGTTTCCACTAAGGGAGTTCTTACATTCTTTTAATAGCATTTAGCACCCTCAAGCAGCACCTCTGACTAAACAATGCTGCATGTTTACTACTAGTAGTGTGAGTACTAATTATTCATTTGCTAAAAAAAAAGAAAACAAGGATGTTGTCTCTTTTTAACATCTGTTTACTAACGTACAGACTTTTGTATGAGTGTGTGCATGTGTGTTTATATGTGGAAGTGATGAAAAGATGAGTTCATTTGAAGCAAACATGCCTCAAACGGTGCCATATGTGGCCACTTTGTTTTTCTGCATATTAGACATTCTAATTAGACAAAGGAATGCAAAAACTCATTTTAGTAGGACTCCTTTCCTCAGAGGCATTATGGACCCAAAAGTATTCCACAATCAGGCCTTATTCTATGATCCCCCTTTGCACAAAATATTGCCATCTGTTTTGGCCTGATTGGCCCTCATGGGAGTGTGTTGCTCATAATCCTCCCCTATGATTAATGGCTGATCCCACTATGTTAACATTTTTCTCTACTTCAAAAATGCATGTCCTGTTCATCAGTCTTGAGCTTTTAAGATCTGAATTCATCAAGATGTGAATTGTCTTATGACTATATGACATGCAACAGCTCTTCTTTTTTTATATAACCCAAGAGGTTTATCTATTTGCCATCCACGTCTAGGCTTGGCACTGATCGGAGTGGATTTCTGTAGATTATTTTTGCCGTTAAGAGGGACTGGACACCAACCCCTGGATGTTGCTAAATCTGGATTAAAGTCTTTATGTAATCTGGCATCCTGTGGGAGATTGGAGGACATCTGGCTGTAGATCTCATCCATCTCTGTCTGTCCCCTGCTGCCTCGGTCTGTTGGTCTATGGTGAACAGAGAATAATTATGACATGTGCAATAGACTTGAAGGGACTACATGTAGAATTCAGAGAAGCTTGTTATTAGCAACACAAGTGGCGTTTAGGTGAATGAACTGCAGGTTCATTTTTCTCACATTTGTCCACATGTAACATACAGGAGACTGAAAGCAATTTGGTATGAATCAATGGATTGATATACTCATTGCAGACGTTTTTAAAAAGAAGTTGGGAGTACAGGCACAGATGTAATTTTCACCGCTAGAGGGTGTGTATTCACAACAAACAAAGGCATATTTTTGATGATGCCATGACTGAGTGTGGAATCAAGGGAGTTGGCATCTTTATTACACCCTACAGGACTCATTCAAAAATCATATTTGTGGATGAGCTAAAGTAGTCAAAAGTTAATATCATAGTAATATTAAAAACAGAGTAAATCTGAAAGTCATCAAAGCAAAACGAGACATCAATTGCTGATCAGAGATGAGCGGGATGGGTTGCGAAAGCAGTAGAGCTTTTTTTATGATGTAGCGAAGCAGAAGAGCTGTTTTGTCATACTAAATAGGGTTTTTAGGGTTGTATTATAATGCTATTTTGTGCTGTCTAATAAAACGCACAACATATTAAAGCATTTTTTGGATGGTTCTCTGTTTTCTATAAAACCAAACCGGAAAATTAAGAGTGTGTGACGTCACAAGTAGGGCTGCACAAATTATATCCCAAAATTATCATCATTGTGATAATAGTATATGCAGTATATATATCGCAGACATATGTGATCAATTATATTTATTTCATGCATTGGTTGTTTATCTAAATTTGATCAATCAGATGGGGCCTTAGAATATTTATCCCCCCACAGTAGTTGCTGTTTTGGTATTGACTGGAGCGGCCAAAAGATGAACCCAGAGCTGAAAATAAATACTAATAGCGGGAGTCGGGACAAGAGAGGAAAAATCAGAGTCAGAATATCTGCTGAGGTTTTCACTCATTCATAGAGTTTTAAAGACTAAATTTTTGCACCTCAACTCAGTTTTTTTAGTCTGAATAAGAATTAATTATTCATTCATTCATTCATTTTCTTTTCGGCTTAGTCCCTTTATTAATCTGGGGTCGCCACAGCGGAATGAACCGCCAACTTATCCAGCATATGTTCTACGCAGCGGATGCCCTTCCAGCTGCAACCCATCTCTGGGAAACATCCATACACACTCATTCACACACATACACTACGGACAATTTTAGCTTACCCAATTCACCTATACCGCATGTCTTTGGACTTGTGGGGGAAACCGGAGCACCCGGAGGAAACCCACGCGAACACAGGGAGAACATGCAAAC
>CAIGQV010000919.1:2508205-2529304 GCA_903798115.1 Danio jaintianensis
GATCCTACTCTTGTCCCGTCTGCAATACCTCCCAGTAACGTGACAATAATAGCATGTTTGTGTGACTGTCATTAGCACACCGAAACTTCAGGAAATGTGTGTCATGTTAACAGACATCTCTGAAACCAAGTAGAGTGGTGCTGATGCTGATTTTCTTGTCCAAAAAGTAAAGATTTCAGTATTGATGCTTAAATATAAGCTACAATCAAGTCATGTTAAAGGGACAGTTCACCCCAAAAGATTTATTCTGTCAATCATGTACTCCTCATTCACTTCTTTTTTTTCTGTTGAACACAAAAAAATATACTTTGAAAAAATGCTGAAAACATGTAAACGTTGACTTTCATAGTACTTGTTTTTCCTTCACTTATTATTTATTAACATAACTTTACAGCAACTTAACTTTTTTTTATAAAAAATATTATTAAAAAACTTTTTTCTTTCTTAAGGTTTTTGTCTTGTTTCTAGTCCAAATATCAAAAAAACTCTTAAATCAAGAATCGTTTTCTAGACAATTAAAAAATATTGTTTTGTTTTCAGAAATAAAGGTGTTTTTTTGTTTTTTTTCTTAAAATAAGATACCGTAAATAATCTGCCAATGGCATAAGTAAAATAAACTTATTTTAAACCGAAAACAGGAATATTTTACTTACCCCATTGGCAGATTATTTAGCTTGTTTTAAGGAAAAGCTCACTTAATTTTGACAACTTATTTCTGAAAACAAGAAAAAGATTTTTTATAAATATATTTTATTGCATATTGAATATCAGATTATTTAGCATGCTACCACAGCTCTAATAAAAAATAAACTGTTGATATATCCTCTGTACATGACACATGCAGGTGCCACTTTTATTTCATTATAAAACTGTAACACTTTAAAATAATGGTCCATTAGTTAATGTTAATGTTAAAACTAACTAATGTTAAGAAACACAACTTTGGATTTTAATAATGCATTAGTAAATGTTGAGCTATGATAAAAAAAAATGCATTACAAGATTATTCATACTTCTACTAGCAAATACATCAACTAATGGACCACTCTTTTTTAAGTGTTAGCTATTAAACCTTGTTTCTCTGACTTCCAATAATACATTAATCTACTTTTATTTCAAGATGAAACATGAAAATAAAATGAAAATTGTTCTTTTTGAATTCTAGGTGACTGTGTGGCAACCACCAGCCCCTACATTCCTTAACTGCCCCTGCGAGATCCTAACTAATTCACCCAGACCTAAATCCTCACCATGGAGCTCAACAAAGTACAGTCTGAAGGAGGGCTCAACGTCACCCTGACAATCAGGCTCCTCATGCATGGCAAGGTAAAACAAGCAAACAAACAAACAAACAAACAAAAAAGCCTAATCTAACATTTTCGAATACAAAATTTACTGTATATGGTACACCATGGTAATAATTATACAATTCATGAAGGAGAGATTGTAAACACATTATGTTTTGCAAGAAGACAAAAAGTCTCTCCATGAAAGTAACAATCTGATTATAAGAACAGTTTTTATAATCACACTTTCATTTTACATATTTTAGTTAGGCTGCAGTACAATGACTGAATTGTAAACTTGGAAATACAGTAATTTCTTTCATCTTGCAGGAGGTTGGCAGCATTATTGGAAAGGTAAAAATACATACATGTATTCATTCAATAAAGCCAGTGCTTTCAAAAACATATTTTTAAACAAAAAAGCAGATTTCAACATGCTTTTAGTAGAAATGCAGATTTATCCAATCATTTAAAAATAAATAATGTATTAAAAAACTATTATAAAAAAAGTATTAATCGAATATTTTTTCAGAAAGGGGAAACTGTGAAGAAGATGCGTGAGGAAGTAAGTAGTCATATAATCGGTAACACTTTATTTTAAGGTGTCCTTGTTACATATGTTCCATACACTTACTATAGTAATTACAATCAAATATGCATAATTACATGAAACTAACATTAGACCTAACCCTCATCCTAAACCTAACCATATCAGTGCATGTAATTAATAGTATTACTCAGTAGTTAAATAAATAGTTACCCTGTAACAAGGGCACCTTAAAATAACTTGAAGAGTTAAGATGCAAAACCTCTAAGTGCCATGTTTATGTTCAGCTGTTTTACTTTAAAGGCAACAAAAAGAAGTTTTTCATCACTGTAGAAGTGAAATCCTTGAACCTACAGAAAAATGTTAATTTTAAAAGAAAATACCAAACAGAAAATTCCTGCTAGTAAATAAATTGAACAAATTTGATATGATTTGGTCTTCTCTTCTACTATATCTGGATTCTGTAACCTTACCTACTTAATCATGCAGTGTTGACTTTAGAGTTTAGTCCCATGCGTGGGGTGGGAGGTAAGGGGTTGTTCTGTTTATTTGTTTGTTTGTTTTATTTGTTTGCTGTACTTATTTGCTCTGTTTTTTAATTTGAGGTTCATTTATCTTTTCTTTCCTTTTTTTAAAATCTTTATTCTTTGTAATATAACTAAAATTGTATGTGACAATAACTTATGGATTGCTTTATAATACCATAATAAAAAGACTTAAAGACACAAATTTCAAACAGGACTTAGAGGACTTTTTATCTGAACTCTTCACTTTAAAGTCTTATCACCTGCAATTTTGATAACTAACATGGTTATTAACAAACATAAACTGCTTCTACAGAGTAGCGCACGCATTAATATTTCAGAGGGAAACTGTCCTGAGAGAATAGTTACCATCACAGGACCCACAGATGCCATATTCAAGGCCTTCGCCATGATCGCATACAAGTTTGAAGAAGTATGAGACATCCTTTGCTTATAATAATGTTATATACTAATACAACCTCCACATAAGTCAATAAAAACTATATCTGTAATGGTAACCGATGTTTTGGTTCTGCACAGGATATCATTAACTCTATGAGCAATAGCCAGGCTACTAGTAAGCCTCCAGTGACCTTGCGTTTGGTGGTGCCCGCCAGTCAGTGCGGCTCTTTAATTGGAAAGGGGGGCTCCAAGATCAAAGAGATGAGGGAGGTATGTTACTTCAAGACTCCAATTTTTTAATGATCCACACTTTTATTATGTACACCTTGCTAGCACTGGGTCCATCCCATTTTGCTTTCAGAACAGCCTTTGTGGCATAGATTCAAGAATGTATTTTGGTTTATACTAACATAGCACAGTTGCTGCAGATTTGTCAGCTGCACATCCAATTTTCCCCGACCACCACATCTCAAAGGTGCTCTATTTTAAAAAGTAGCTCCTAACTCATTGATTTAGGAGAAAATCTTAAAGATTATGGGCTTGTCAGTCGTAAATTTAGTACTCCTTTCATTTTTTGGTTTAAGAGTATTTCATAAACTGTTTAGCACTAAAACTAGCTCTTAAATCAGTGAAACATTAGGAGTAGTTAAGAGGCCTCCAAAGTCACTAAGATCAAACTATACACTATAAAATGGCTGTTTCCAGCAATCTGCCTTGGAAAGAAAACATTTTAAAAGCATTTGACCACAATGATATTTTAAGTTATCACCTTAATCGTGGAGGCCTTCCTATACAATAAGTATGGGGTAGTTTATCTTCACATTTATTTCAAAATACACACAATTATTTTTTTCAAATATATATTCATGCAAATGTATGTTCTATAAATACAAAATTGGCCATTTGTATATATTTTTCTAAATAACTTTTATATTAAATAGACAAGAAACATACTTTTTAGAATGTGAATTCTTCACTTAGCATGTATTTTTAAATCATTATTTGAATGTGGCAACGTTTTAATTTTGAAATATTTATTTCAATATTATTATATCATGCTCAACAAAGTTTCCATCAATAAATCTCTACCAGAGACCCCCTCTCCCTCCCCACCAGCCAATAACTGTGTTCATAGTTAGTAATCATGCTTAAATCATCCATAGCAATGAGGTCAACCCCACCCTTACTCTATTCCTTAGTAAAATTGTCTCAGCAACTTTGTGAATAGGTTTTAAGTGAAAACTCTTTACTATTTTTACTGCTATTTAGGCGAACTCTTAAGGGATAGTTCACCCAAAAATGACAATTTTCCCATCATTTACGCACCCTTGACTTGTTGCAAACATGTTCGATTTTTTTGTGCTGTTGAACAAAAAAGAAGGTATATCGAATATTGACTTCCATAGCATTCAACAGAACCAAAAAACTCAAACTGATTTGGAACAAGTCATGGGTGAGTAAATGATGGCAGATTTTTTTGAGGGGAGGGGGGCGGGGTTAACTATCACTTTTAATGGTAAGATAAAAATGTTTCGTGAATACGGGCCCTGGTGATTGTGGAGGCCATTTGAGTCATTTCCATTCAGGAAAGCAGAATGATTTGTTTTGAGCTTTGTGACATGGTGCAATGTGGCATTTAAACAATGCTCAGTTGACAATAAGAGGCCAAATATATGCCAAGAAAATATCTCGCACACCATCAGCTTGATCCAGTCTGCCCATTTTCCTATGACCTCTGGCGTCAACAAGACATTTTCACCCACAGAACTGCTGCTATTTATAATTTCTTTTTTTTCTAACAATTGAATTTAAACCTTATAGATGTGTGTACCAGCAGATCATAGTGTTTCAGGCATCAACAAAGTCACATACGAAGCCTCTTAAATTTTGAACTGGAAATTTTGGCGTATGATTGGCTGATTAGATATTAGCATTGGCAAGCAACAGGTGTACCTAATAAAGTGGTCTCTCAGTTTATACAGCAAATGTTTTGACATTTACTTTACAGCATGCACAAAATGCCAAATTACAACTGTGGATTTACATTTTTTTTATTACCAATCTGGTTTAGTAAGTATAGTGCTGTGTGTCTGGGTTTTCTGTCTTGGCTGATTGGGCCTTGGTTGTTCTCCAGTCAACAGGGGCTCAGGTACAAGTGGCTGGAGATATGCTGCCCAACTCCACTGAGCGGGCGGTCACTATCTCTGGTACCCCAGAGGCCATTATCCAGTGTGTGAAGCAGATCTGTGTGGTCATGTTGGAGGTAAGGAAAAGACAAATTACTGTTGTTTTGAGGAAATTGAGAAAATAGTTTCAGTCATTTCAAATGAAATGAAAAGGCTTCTTTTTTCTGTGGGGAAAAAATATCACTTTTTTTGTCTGTATTAAAGACAAAACATTGGGGTGCAAAACTTTGAAGCTGTGACCACAAAAAAGGCACCATGTACTTTACTTTGAAGCAAGCAGTTTATCAGATCTTTCAGAAAATGAAAATTCTGTTATTATGTACCCTCATGTCATTCCAAAGCCCTGAGACCTTTGTTCATTTTCAGAAAACAAATTAAGATATTTTAGATGAAATCCAAGAGCTCCCTCATCCTCCATAGATAGCAACGGTCACGAGACATTCAAAGTCAAGAAAAGGGACTATGGAACTTTAGTGGTTCAACAGTAATCATACAAAGCTCCATGAACACTTTTGTGTGCCAAATGCAAATATGACTTTGTTTGCCTATATCTTCTTGCTTGTAATGATGCGCAATTTCTATGGGCAATGCGACTTATTGGTAGAAGATTAGAGTCAGCAGCACAACACTCAAACATCATATTACCTGTTGCAATTGTGCACCTTGATCTGAACCAGACATTTTAGGCAAACAAATTAGTTTTACACTTTTAGGTGCACAAAGTTTTTATGGAGTTTTCTATGAATACAGTTGAACTACTTAAGGCACATGGACTGTTTTGACATTTTTTTTCAGTTTCTTTTCTGGACTTTAAATGTCTCGTGACATCGTGTTTCTGTATATGGAAGATGAGGAAGCACTTGGATTTCATCTAAAATATCTTTATTTTGTGTGTCTGATGATGAATGTATATCTCAGGGGGATTGAAACGACATGAGGGTGAGTACACTCTAAAATTGCTTGGTTGTTGTAACCCAACATTAAGTCAAATATGGACAAACACAAAATAGTTTTTTAATTAAATTTAAGTTACACTTTTTAACTAAACGGTTGGGTTTTTCCATATTTAACCCAACGTTGGGTTACAACAACCAAGCAATTTTAGAGTGCTTATTAATAACAGAATATACATTTTTGTGTTTTGAGTGAACTGATTCTTTAAATGAATTGCAGTGTTTGATTTGATTATTGCACTATATTTTAATTATGATGCACAATTATTTATTTGTTTTAATTTTACATTCAACATAATAATTAGCTGTCCTTCAACTCACGGGTTGAAAACCCCTTTTGGGAAACCCTGATTTATAACACTTCTATTACAATTTGCCCTAGCTTTTCTTTTCAATTTTCATCTCTTCCGTCTTTATTTGACCTCCACTGATCCCTGCCAGTCCCCACCCAAAGGTGCTACAATTCCATACAGGCCAAAGCCAGCCACTGCACCCGTCATTTTCTCTGGGGGGCAGGTAAGAGCAGACACTCTGACTGCACCAGCCACAGCTAACCTCAGCCTGTTACTGCAGCATCAACCTCTTCCTGTAAGTATGCTCACAATATACACTATTACCACTACAGATATACAAACAGTAGTCTATCTTATGTAAATTAACTAGCGGGATAGGATTCGATTGCTTCGGTGAATAACTCATTGCGTTGGTCTGGGAAAATTACCATATACTTTTTCTTTGACACTTTCAAAACTTTAAAACATTAACTCTTACTCAGTGTATTTAACCTACATCCAATCAGTTCACGGCCTTCAAGATTATCTAAATAGCCAACCAGCTATCATTAAACGTAGCAACTAGCTTAGGACATGCTAACAAGATGTTAATGCACACTAGCAATGTGTTAGACATAAATATTTATTTATGTCTACTTTACCCTAATTTTAAACTTATGAAGCGGTTTCACACTTTCAGGCAAGGTTTACTCAATCCAACATAAACATGTATGCCAACAAACTTTACAATCTAGTTACACCTAGTCTTTTATCAGGCTATACAATGCTAAATTGTAAACTGTATTTCTCTAGAGCAGCAAATGCACCCTGACCATTTTCAGGCCTCTATATCAACAGAATCTCTTTAAGACTAAACGTTTAGTAGACAGTTAAGTATCATGATGCATCAGACTTTAATATAGTTTGATAGGAGAATGTAAAGTAAAAAATGTTATTGGCTTTATAGGGTCGATCAGTTTTCACTTGATGCAAGGGTGGATCTAGAAAATTATTTATAAGGGTGGCAACACTTATTTGCTTGCTTTCCTTTGGCTTATTCCCTGCTTTTATCAGGTGTCGCCACAGCGGAATGATACTCTGGCAAATGTTTTATACAGCGGATGCCCTTCCTGCTGCAGTCCAGCACTGAGAGTACAACCCTCAGTGCTTGGAAACACCCACACACACTCTCCCATTTACACACTACACCCAATTTAGTTTACCCAATTCACCTATATTGCATGTCTTTGGTCTGTGGAGGAAATCCACGCATACACAGGGAGAACATGCGAACTCCTCCTGGCCTTCTGGTCCAGTTGAGACACGAACCAGTGACCTTCTTGCTTCTAACCACTTTGCCACTGTACTGCCCTAATGATTACTACTCCTGGTATCCCCAGGTGGTCTCCTATCCAAGTTCTGTACTAACCAGGCCCAACCCTGTTTGGCTGTAAGCTGGACTCATTTAATAGACATTTCTTTATATTAATTTTGGGTATATGGTATTTTTATGGCCTTACAATGATGCGCCCCTGCTTTAAGTCGGTCAATGAAAATAATTTTTTTAAATACATTGACTCACCAGTGCTGGGGTGGCAGATGGGGAGGAAATGCTTTTTCTCAGGATGCTAATTGTTAGTCCATGCCATCGTGGTAATTTTCTTTTTTGGTTAAACTATTACAATTTTTCTGAAAATTAACAGCATATGCTGGTTTTGATACATGACTGCTGGTTTAAGCTGGTTCTTGCTGGTCATTAGCTGGTTTAAGCTGGTACTTTGTTGGTAATATGCAGATTCTAAGCTGGTCCTGGCCAGCAAAGTACCAGCACATGTCTATGGAGGAACCAACACATGAACAGCAGCGATCCAGTTTAGAACCGGCAGGCAATTGTCAAAACCTACCTTACCAACATTTTTTTTTTGTTTGAACATATATCTATATGTACTATATAAAGATTCCTTTTTTATTTCCATTTTAGGCCTACACCATTCAGGGACAGTATGCAATCCCACACCCAGACGTGAGTAAAATGTATTTTGCAATCCTTTATCCCTCTTTAGTATAGCATTCTTGTTAACCTTTGCTTTTTTGTGATCTGCTTTATTAAACGTAAAACAATTCTACATCTATTTCTATGTTTTATATATGTGAGATTTCACACAGCTTCCATTTGGTAGTGTCCTTTTGTTAGAGTTTCTAATGTCCAAGCAGGACTCCTTTCTGTAATGGAAACTTCTTAGGTGTACTGATCCTCCTCCCTCCCCCCGCAGTTGACAAAGCTCCATCAGCTGGCTATGCAGCAAACCCCCTTTACCTCCCTCGGACAGACCACCCCCGCTTTCCCTGGTACGTACCCAACCCTCCCGCTACACACCCTTCACTATATACCTGTAGGTGTTTCATTCACTTTCTTGTCTTTCACTCTTCTCCCCCCTGGATGGGCAACTTGACAAATCTAAATTGACTTTTCCTTACATTTTTAGATAGGGCTGTATTTATAGTGTTGTATTTACATTACAATAAGCTTGTAACTGTTAGCTGAAATGATTGTCTCTCACTTTGCAAAAACCAAACAGCACAAACTGAGCATGTTGCATCTTCATACGCTGGCAACTCATAAAAAAACAGCTTATTTTTATAGTTTATGTAAACAAATACCCACATGGAAAAAATACTATACTATAAAAATACTATATGATCAAATACTCATTCATTCATTCATTTTCTTTTCGGCTTAGTCCCTTTATTAATCTGGGGTCGCCACAGTGGAATGAACCACCAACTTATCCAGCATATGTTTTACGCAGCGGATGTCCTTCCAGCTGCAACCCATCACTGGGAAACACCTATAAACTCTCATTCACACTCATACACTACGGACAATTTAGCTTACCCAATTCACCTATAGCGCATGTCTTTGGACTTGTGGGGGAAACCGGAGCACCTGGAGGAAACCCACGCCAACACGGGGAAAACATGCAAACTCCACACAGAAATGCCAACTGACCCAGCCGAGGCTCGAACCAGCGACCTTCTTGCTGTGAGGCATGATCAAATACTATTTGATCATATTATAAATACTTACCAGTTGTGGTAATACAGGAACTGTAGTAATGTAAACAAATTACTCAATACACTAATTTCTACAGCTATGGGGAATATTATACTACAGTATGCTGTAGTGTTGTACATACTGTAATATATACAGTAATACACTTTATTATAGTATCATTCAAAATTACTACAGCGTTTACTATAAATTACTTCAATATTTTTTCATTAGTATCCCAGCAATAAACCACATTTACAAAACTTTATTAATAGGCTAAATCTGTTTATTTGCCGTTGTGACATTAAAACATAATATTTTGCCTTTGAGAGTTTCATTTGTTATGTCGGTCGCCATGTCATTAAAAAACAGAAATGACATTTTAACATATAAGTGGTAAACTTACAGGTTATATATTCATCCTCTTAAGATACTGCATTTTGACTGTAGCACTGCAAAATTCTTCTGCCACACAATATTTTTATATTTATATTTTTTATAAATTTTTATATTTTTTGGGGTTAAAAAAGTGTGTGAGCTTGTGGTATATTACATCCTTCACTGCAAACCGTTGCTCCGTCTGGATGCGCTTGAATGCGCAGTAACCCATTTCTGTCATAGGCCTAGATGCGCACTTCAAAATTGACAGAATGCAGGCTACCATTACATGCTAGTCTGTTAAATCTGAATAAGGGGCAAAAATGTAGACTGCATGTGATATCACATACTCTTGGGTACTTATCTTAAACTATAGTATGAATGTAATGTGGATACACTACAAAGGGTGTTTATGGCATATTCCAGTTTAACTTAAGTAGCAAACTGTAACATTCTTGCAGAACCCATAATTGCAACTTGTAAATTGGTTCTAAGAGCCTCAGCTTGTACCATATGAACCTTGTACAACTTTACTGCAGCACATTAGTTTAGGAACTATGTTAAAGGCTGTGTAAAATCAAAATTTGCTATGTTTACTTTGCTTGCGAGCACATTGTTATTCTTTAGGTGAACAAATAATCTGCAAGTTCATACACTGAAAAAAATGTTTTGGTAATCTTTAAAGTCTGACCATCTGCTTTCGTGATTGGAGTTGTGGTCCTTCTCTGTTGACGTCAATTTGACAGCTTTAGCTACAATATTCTTAACCCCACCCTACTTACCATTAGTTTGCTACTAGAATATAATGCACAAAAAGAAAACCCCACCCCCTACTCAATATTCTATTTCAGTTGGAAGTACTTCAACATAATAAAAAAAAAGTCTCAGCATGTCACGAAGGGCTTACAAAAATATGAGATATCCAAGTGCAGCAATTAAAGTTTTAATAAAAAATAAGGGGACAGACCAGATACAAAAATCCAACAGAGTCGAAAAAAAAGTACAAAACAATAAACAAGTGAATCAAACAATGTTTAAACAGGAATCCAAAAACATAAACAAAACGTGAAGCAAAGTGAACAAACAAACAAACCAAAACGATGAGTCAGTGAACAGACTAGGACCAGATAAGAGCCAGACAGAACAAAACAGAATCCAAAGGCAAACTAAACACAACATAACAAAGCTTATAAAAGACAACACTAATTAGACAAATGACGGACAGCTGGAAACAAGTAGTGATCACGTGAACAACTACAAAACAGGAACAAAAACCAAAACATAACTAGTGCCCAAAAGACCACAAGATGGCACTACAGAAGACGTGACACAGCAAATTCCAGTTCATGTGGACTTTACCTGATAATAATATTGCTGTTGAAATGCATCTTAAGTCCAAAAATGTGAACAGTTATTTTTTTACAGATCACAAATTAATCTGTGATAATCCACTAGGGGAAATGTATGGAAAACACCACAGCAGCTGAATCTGTTGCACAACTATCCAACTTCTCTTGGTCCTAATTGCCAAAATATAAATTTAATAATTTTGCGAAGTCGTAATCACCTATACCGAGCTAATCTGACTCTGATATGACAGTATGTTGGGAAAGTGTTCCAGTCCCAAAGGAAAAGGATGCTGCAGAGGCCAATTGCTGGTAGAGAAGAAACCGATCTGCATGTGAAGGGGGACTCACTGTGACTGAATGGGGCATATGGGGTCACCTGAAAATGACGGGGTCACTCATAGCAGGCACTGATCCCCAGAATGTGGGTTGATCAAGAGGGCATACCAGACAACTTAATGGGCCTAATACCTGGCTCCTTCATCGAGACGTGTGTTGGGGGCCTTGGAGGAACTCTCTAGGTTTCACCAGCAGGGAACTCAAACTTGCAGAGCAGTATAAGCACACATAACTCCGGGTTAAGAAGCATGGCGCAGCAAGCATTTTTAACACCAAGCTTAATTTCCTCTTGACTGGCTGGTGTTACCCAGCAACCGTAAGGAAACTGGCTTCACTCAGAGATTGTAGAATCTTGCAAATGTTTTAGGTGTTGCCCGGCCCGCAGCTCTACAGTTGTCTGTTAGAGAGGCTCTGCGTGCTGATGCCCAGGAGGAGACAGTGCTCTTAGTCAAGTGTGCACTCACCCTTGGGGACACAGCTTGCCTTGAGTATGATATGCAAGGGCGATGGCATCCACAACCCAATGTGCCAACCTCTGCTTGGTTGCCAAAACTACCAAAACGGACAAAGAGCTGTTCAAAGGATCTTGTGCTCTGTGTTGGCCACGTAAACATGCAGTGTACGAACGGGACACAGCAATGAAAGGGTTGGGTATGCCTCCTCCGGGGGCAATATTTGAAGGCTCACTTTCTGATCTCGAAATGGAGTCGTAGGAACCTTGGGCATATAGCCAGGCCGGAGTCCCAGGACAATGTGAGAGTTAGCTGGCCCAAATTCCAAGCATGATTTGCTGACAGAAAATGCCTTCAGATCCCTGACTCTCTTGATAGAAGCCAGCGTGATCAGCAGAGCTGTCTTCAAAGATAGAAAACTTAAAGATACTGAATCAAGCAGCTCTCTTTGCAGTGCGGAGAGGACCACAGAGTGATCCCAAGAGGGCATGAGAGGTCAACTACCGTTGCTGGTACATCACCTAAGTTTTCCGTGTCATGTCTATAGATCACACGTGAAGGTTCCAGAGATCTGGACGCAGGTGCCAGATGGTGCCCCTCCTTGAGAAAGAAGGTACTTCCTCAGGAGAATCTGCCAGGGAGGGGCTGTCCCGAGAAGTGTAAGTTCTGGAAATCAGGTGGGCCAGTGTGGCGCAACCAGCAAGACCTGCTCCTCGTCCTCCCTGACCTGACAGGGCCTGTGCAAGAAGACTCTCTAGGGAAACGCATACTTGCCCAATACATACTGTATGCCTGAAGCCAGCTCTGAGCCAGTGCATCTGTGCTGAGCGGAGCCTTGGACAGGGAATAAAACAACTAGCAGTGGGCGGTCTCGGTTAAAGCAAACAAGTCAACCTGAGCTTCTCCAAAACACTTCCATATCAGCTGAAGTACTTTGGGGTGGAGTTGCCACTCTCCTGGGAGTGTGAGCTGCATGCCATTCATTGCTGCTTTCACATCCTGGGCACAGGAGCAGATGGCGAGTGAACTGAGACATGCAACAAAAACATAAATTTAATAACAAAATTCAACATGAACCTGTTTATAATAAGAACAAATAAGAACAATCAGTAAAAAAAATCAAATAAAAAAGTTAAATGTGAAGTGCTACTAGAAATTTATGGAATGTCCACTGTAAAAATAACACCACCTTTTTCGCTTTGAAAAAATGAACAGTATTTTACTGTAAATTACAGGAAAATTTCCATTAGATTTATTACAGTTTTATAACAGATTTGGACAGTTGCACAGTTTAACCATGGTTAATGTTGTATTAAATGTTCTCTGTATTTCTCAGTTCTCCTGCATCTTTTCTGTTAATAGGTGTGGATGCCAGTTCACAGGCCAGTACTCATGAACTCACCATTCCAAATGATGTGAGTATAATTCTTTGTGACGCAGTTTTTGGGGAAACTATATCAAAGATAGGGGTGTAACGATACACTCAAGTCCTGATGATGCACTGAGGTCTTATGAAGCAAAGGAATCTCTCTGTGCAACAAAGTGAACATTATTTACAAATGCATTATCTGTAATATCTCTGTGGTAAACAAATGTGTGTGATTTCACGGCCAGGAAACACCATTATACAACGTAATACAGGAAAACAGAATTGACCTTTTTGGGTGAAATACACCTTAGCCGTGTATATACAGTAAGCCGAATACTGGAAAGAAAAAACAAGTTCAGTATTGCAAGTCATATCGTTTACATAAGCGATGCACATCGGCACATTTGTATTTCACAATTTCACATTATGATGTATCGTTATACCCCTAATCAAAGAAGAATGTAAAGAACAGGCATTGAACTCATTTTAATCTGTCTAACTTTATATTTTCAGCTAATAGGCTGTATAATTGGACGTCAGGGCACCAAAATTAATGAAATCCGTCAGATGTCTGGGGCTCAGATCAAAATTGCTAATGCCATGGAGGGGTCATCAGACCGCCAGATCACCATTACTGGAACACCTGCCAACATCAGCCTGGCACAGTATCTTATAAATGCCAGGTGAGATTCAAAGCAAGTAACAGAATAAATGCTAAACCCAGATGGATGTAAGTTCTAAATTCAAATGTATTTTAATATATTTATTAAAAACTGTAATCAAACTAAGTAATGCCAAAGTTTAAAGAACTATGTTATAGTTATCAAGGCTGAATTTATTTGATGAATAAATAAAGTAAAACGTTTTTTATTATTATAGATGAATTTTTTGGAAAAGCCAAAGCTCAGTTTTCAATGACCATTACTGAAACATGTTTCTATATTTTCTTCAAAAATAATTCTATACTGATTTTTATTTAGGAAAATTATTATTAGTAGTAGTAGTAGTAGTAGTAGTAGCAGTACCAGTAGCGGTAGCGGCAGCGGCAGCGGCAGCTCTTTTAGTAGTGTAGTTGAATTTGGTGGTGGTCAGTATTGCCAGGGTTGCAGTTTTCCTGCACAATTTGGCTATTTTGAAAATGTAGTTGCAGGAAAAAATATGAAGTTGGAGATACTTTCATAATGTGCAAAATGAAAATTGTCTTCTGTTAAACACAAAAGAGTATATTTTGAAGAATGCTGGGGCAAAAAAACATACACAAGCAAAACTAAATTATTACCCATGGCTCTTGACAATAAATTGAAGCCTTTTGAAATTAAACTATTGGTCTGTGAAAGAAATGTAACAATGTTAAAATCCACAGATCTAATGCTAATTGTTCACAATAGCAAGCATGTTGTGTCATTTGTCAGTATGGTTGCCTTTAAAAAAAAGAATTGTAAACAAACTTATCCAAACTAATCCATGTAACAAACAAGGTAATAATTTTGTCAACAATGTCGGGTTTCTTGCACAGACCGATTGTTTTGCTTCATAACACCTCAATGTATCATCAGAAGCCATAGCTAATAATGTTATGTTTTTCTTTTAAGTTCATAATTTAATACTCTTAATAGTATTTATTACTTTTTTCTTCATGGTTATGTTGTGAATTTGAATTTGAGGTATCTTCAAAGCAGAATCCTTTAATAAGAACTAGTTGAGAGATTTCGCTGTGGCGTTCATCGAAAAAATCTCTCAACTATTGCAGCTGACACTCAGTTAAATACACAATTTAGTGGGCAGTGCTTATTAGTAGAAACAGAAACTGCCATTACAGGTTTAGTACAAAAGTCTTATTTTCTGGCCTTGCCTGAAAGTATCAACTGGCCATTTGTTAGACAAAAGACACAGCCGTGTCTGGAACTGACAATGTGCATTACTTTGGAGACATGATACTGTATTTCCCACATTGGCAGTCAGACCTGATGTGCCTAGAACTTATAATTTGCATTACTTTGGAGAAACGATACTGTCTCTTACACATACGCAGTCAAACCTGATCCCTCAGAATGCATCTTACAATGTAAAAACATAATTTATATATTTAAAGAAATGTGTAATCTTTCAGTTACGACATTTTCATTTTGTTAAAAATAATGTTCCCCATAAAAATGGTGGGGGGATGGAATTAAAACTGACATTACATTCTTAAAATCTATTGTGAACACTCTTATTTGTCAGTCACTGATCATTATGCTATACATGCTAAAGTATGTTTTTTACTGTACAGGTTCAGAGATGTGGCAGCCATGTGGACGGACCCTTCAACCATGACCACCTCCTGAAGTCACATTATGCTCTATTTATCGAAGATGTTCTGCTCTCTATTTGAACTCTTTTTCTTAAAACCTGGGTTATAGTCTGAAGTTTGTTT
Source organism: Danio jaintianensis (assembly GCA_903798115.1). NCBI lineage: Eukaryota > Metazoa > Chordata > Actinopteri > Cypriniformes > Danionidae > Danio > Danio jaintianensis. The sequence continues at coordinate 2,523,728 of CAIGQV010000919.1, forward strand.
TTCGAGATTATTGAATCGCATTTAGTGTAATTCACCCAGTTCAAATCAATCGTTCCATCAAAAAACAGGAAACAAGAAAAAAACAAACCTCTGTCCATATACTGTATTTATTGTCTGCATTGAAAGTATTCTAATAAGCATTATTTAGGCAGTTTTGGAATCGTGTCTGTGTACAAGAATATGATGCATTGTCTTATTAATTAAATATAGTTTAGAGTTATAGCACAGAAACTTAGCATGCTGAATGTCTAGCGGTTATTACTCTTATTTATTTCAAACTAATTGTTTTATTCATATTATACAGTATATTCAAATGTATTTAAGTTATCATACATGTAATGTGAGCAATAATTTGTATTAAAATATGCTTCATTTTAATTTGTAAGTGGCGAAACGGGCAGTCATAAATGTTGTGATTTTTATTAACAAAAAAATCTCATTTTAATTATACTGTAAAAAGCAATTAGTTGACTATAAAAAGGTAAGTTATGTCAACAGCTACTCATGTTTTTAAGTAAAGTCAATTTGTCAGCGATTTTAATCACTTTATTAAAGTAACTAATCGCTTTTTATAGGAAACAAAATGACATTATACAGTGAAGGTGACATTTATTGTTGATTTATAATTTATAACACGCAGTTTGTTTCATACAGCGCATGACATTCTTTGGTCTGAAAATAGTTGTCGCTGAAAAAACAGATGAACTAGTCTGTGTTTAAAGATTTTTCAGCCTTCAGAAGGGCCTGATTGTTTAACCGTTGGCATTTTTACTTTGCTCAACTTCATTGATGTTGACTGTGCTTCAAGTAATTGTAATAGTTTATAAAGCAATGTACTTTGTTTACATCTTTGTTTATTGCCGTGATGTGCTGCAATGACGTGGATAACTGAAAGTGTGACGGTGTCGCATCAGTCCAGACATACTTAAGAAAGATTAATTTAATAGTTTAAGAACTGACCCTTTTGGGCAACGCAACTGTGATTAAAGTAAAGCAGCAAGTAATAGAAGCTGATTTGAATGTAATGTTGTGACTTTTTAACAGGTCATTTGCTGTTAAGCTTGTCAAATGTACACCCAGTTGAAACAAACAGCTTACAGCATCAATGAATATATTCGTTCAAGTTCTTTTTTTCCAAACCTGGTTTCAGTAGATAGTGATTACATTGTGAGTTCTATTGTATATCTGCTGTATTTGCTCAATGTTACAGTTCTCTATTCAGAATGTTTATTATTTATATCACAGAAATGGGTTCGGATTCATTCAAACGTAATGTATTATGTATGGATTTCGGTGTTGACTGGTACGTAAGATTTTATGTGACTAATAATATGGCATAAAATCTCTTCTTTTTTTTTCATTGTGATCTCATTCACTTCATTGCAAGGGTACTTACGAAGGTAAAAAAATTATATGTATTTGTTTCTATCATTTCTATTTCTAAAGACCGTTAATTGTGCTCCAGTGACTTATAATTGTATAATCATGCCCATATTCTGAGTCTGAAATATTGTTATTCTGAATGTCTTAACACCCTTGGCAGTCTTTATACAGTATAACATCATATAACAGGTTATGTCACCATATACAAAATAGATTATGCATTTTGCAAAGATAATAATTTATTTTAAGTCTAAGAAAACAAGAACCACTGACTACAATCTTTAAGTTTCTATGATTGCTGCTGAATGACGCATTGTATGACTTCATTTCCATATGATTTTTTTTTTTTCTTTCAATAAAGTCTCTTGATCTAACGTAGGTTTTGTTTATTTTCTGTGGCATTGATTTATAATTTAATGTGTTGAATTGTATTTATACTTATTAGACGACTTAGGCAATAGGTTATTTATTCGGCATCACTGCAGAATCAATTACTCTTTGCCCCAGGATTACTCATGTTATGTAAGCATGAAACATTCATCATAATCACAGTACAAAGTGTACAGTAATCAATGTTAGTATTACTATAAGCTTTATTTTCACATTAAATATTAAATTATTAGGGGTCTCTGTGTTTAATTAGACAAACTGTTGAGATGAGGAAAAACATGCAGTCTTGTATTTTAGTTTAATTGTAATTCTCTGTACTGAACATCGCCCCCCTGTGTTGTCTATGATTATCACCACTGACTGTAGAAAGTCCAGTCTTCAACGTTTTTTAGTTTCAGCACATGCACAGCTCTGATTAGGTTGTTGACATTTTGTAGTTTGATGTACACATGGAAAAAGAAACACAATACTGTTCATTTTAAATGTTTTAAAACTTCTAAATTCCTTTTTTTTTTTCTAACCTGGAATTGATCCAGGACACATCATTGGGTTTTGTAGTTTGATGTACACATGAAAAAACACAAACTACTTTTAATTTCAAATTCTCTTAAAAAGCTATAGGTTTTTTTACCTGGAATTAAAGATCATTCCAAAAAAGATTTGTTAAATATCTATGCATGCACACACATTTTTTCTGAATTCATTATCGATTGATCTGTGTTTGGGTAAAACAATTAGGCTATTTTTTTTAATCAGACATCGAATATTGCAAATAAAGTTTTGGTCTAGTTAGTTCATCACACTGTGCTGTGCCGTGAAATGCACCTTTGCCAAATGATGCACCCCCTCGCTGAATTCACTATTGCCTAATCCAACCACACCTCCTAATCCTAACCCTACCCCCACACCTTTGAATGAGGGAAGGGAATCTGGCAGGGGTGTGCTTTTCAGTTCTACACCTGCAACCAGCAGATCTCACCAGCAGGTCACAGGATAGTTTTGATCGTCTCGAAACAAGCCTTGTGTCCACATTTTGTCCACATTGTGCAGGTTCAGAGATGTGGCGTTGTGATATGTTGTCCACTTGAACTTCACGTTGTCCGCATGTGAAGAACAAGATTATATGTGAAATTCATGTGACTTTCTATAAGGGTCAGGACGCTTCATTAGGATGTTGAAATGTTGTAGTTTGATGCACACATGAAAAACACTAAATATCTAAATATAAAATATTTTACTAAATATAAAATAAATATCTTTTCTTTTTTTTACCTGAAATTGAAGATCATCCCAAAAATATTCTGGGTGCTTCACTGGGATGTGGAAATTTTGTAGTTTGATGTACACATGAGAAAACACAATAGTGTTAGTTTTAAATTCTCTTAAAACTTCAATATTTGTATTTTTTCTTACCTGGAATTGAAGAACATCCTAAAAATGGTTCAGGATGTTTCATTGGGATGTTGAAACTTTGTAGCTCGGTGTACAGATGGAAAAAAAAATAGTGCTCATTCAAATTCTCCTAAAAACTTCAATATTTGATTGTTTTCTTAGCTAAAATTGAAGATCATCCCAAAACATGATTCAAGACACTTCATTCAAATGTTGCATGTCGATATTTAAAGGTGCGATGTAAGTTTGACACCCAGTGGTTGAACTAGGTATCGCATTCCTGGATCAAAACAAACGCAAGCGCAGGTTGCCAGATTGAGGACCGAGCGAGTCTGACGATCGAGACTAAATGCAGATTAAATTGTGTCCTAAATAAAAGCAACGGCATGCGATAGAAGGAATATTTTCCATATTAAAAGAAGTTTTTGCTCTAACCAACACCTCGAATTGATATATTAGAAACAGCTTCTATTTCTTGCAGCTGAACAACAGAAAACGGACAATGAAAACGGAAAACGGTGTACCTCAGGTACACCTCATGTGCTTTATTCAGTGTTAAATGCTAACAATGTGAGTTTGAATGCCATTTTACATGACATTTATTGCCATACTACTGAAAGCAGCAGCAGATAGTTTCATCTCAGATCTTGAAAATAAAATAAACCATTTGAGATTGAACTTTAGAACTGTGACTCATAACCAACACATCAGTGATTCAGCATTAATAATGTTAAAGAGTTTTAATATGTATTAATTAGATTATAAACCTTACCATTTTGTGAGTGAGTGCATATTCTGTGCTTGTGAATGGCTGTATTTAAATTTCTGTCGTGTTTCATCTGGTGCAAACCAAATTGCTTATCACTGCAAATCTAATCACATAGCGTGTTGTTAGGACTCAGGGATGCAATGTAACCTGCTCACCTAATGTTTACGTTTGTAATATTTATATTATTTGCTAATTATGTGGAAATCTGAATCTCATTTTGGAGTCTGCTACTGTCCACCGGAGGTCGCATTTCGGTCACGGGCGCATGCTTTGAGAGCCTTTCTGAATGAATGAAATACTCGGTTTTCCATCAAGGCAACCCGGGTGCTGAAATATAATTGGCTAAAGTGGCAGTGGGCGGGTTCAAAGAACCAAAACAAAGACAGCGTTCCGGCACGGAAAACACAATTTTAAAGCAGAATATTGGTAGTTTTTTCTTACTTGAAATTGAAGATTTTCCACAAAATGATTCAGGACGCTTCATTGGAATGTTAAAATTTTGTAGTTTGATGTACACATGAAAAAAACACAATAGTGTTCATTTTAAATTCTCTTAAAACCTCTGAAATTTGTTTTTCTCTAACCTAAAACAGATGAAAATCTCAAAAATTTATTCAAGACACTTCATTGGGATGTTGAAATTTTGTAGTTTGATGTACATAATGTTATATTAGTGTAACACATAGTGCACATTAGTTTTTCTCTTAGCTGAAATGGAAAAACATCTCAAAAATGGTTTAGAACATTTCTTTCAAATCGATATTTCAATACACATGGGAAAAAAACGCATAATGTCATTTTTTCTTACTTGAATTTGAAGATTTTCCACAAAATGGACGCTTCATTGGGATGTAGAAATTTTGTAGTTTAATGTACACATGAAAAAAATAATAATAATAGTGTTCATTTAAAATTCTCTTAGAACTTTTGAAATTAGATTCTCTCTTACCTGAAATATAAGAACATCTCAAAAAGTTATTCAGGACACTTCATCGGGATGTTGAAATTTTGTAGTTTGATGTACACATAAAAAAAAAAAACACAAAAGTGTGAATTTTAAACTCTCTTAAAAATTAAAAATTTTGTATTTTTTCTTACCTGAAATTGAAAAACATACAAAAAAATTATTCAGGATCCTTTTTTGGGATGTGGAAATTTTGTAGTCTGATATACACATGAAGAAACAAACAATGGTCTTCATTTAAATTCTTCTAAAAACTTTTTCTTACCTGGAATTGAAGATCATCCCAAAAAATGATTCAAGACACTTCATTCAAATGATGTAAGTCAATATTTCAATACACATGGGGAAAAAAACACAATAATTTCAATTTTCTTACACACCTAAACGTTTTTCTCTTACCTGAAATTGAAGATCTTCTACTAAATGATTTAGGACGCTTCATTGGGATGTTAAAATTTTGTAGTTTGATGTTCACATGAAAAAAAAAATAATAATATTCATTTTAAATTCTAAAAAACCTTTAAAATGAGTTTTTCTCTTAGCTGAAATGGAAAAACATCTCAAAAATGATTTAGAACATTTCTTTCAAATGTTGTAAGTCAATATTTCAATACACATGGGGAAAAAACGCAATAATGTCAATTTTTCTTACTTGAATTTGAAGATCTTCTACAAAATG
>CAIGQV010000919.1:2534755-2547741 GCA_903798115.1 Danio jaintianensis
AGGACACCTGACCCACCAGCCACTTGCGAACTGCCACCAACCAGCCAGTGGTAGGTCACATGACCCACCAGCCAGTTGTCAACTGCTGGGTTAAATGCGGCTGCCACTGGCAGGTCATGCGACCCGGCAGTTGGCCACTGGCGGCTGCCACCAGCCACTGCCAGGTCACATGACCCGCCACTGGCAGCTCCTGCCAGCCAATTGAAGATTGAACCCCTACTCCGCTAGGTGTGTATATCCTGTCTCAAAATGCGGCTAAAAGTCCTTCAAGGTGTTAATAGTTTGACTACAGCGTTTACATATCTGCACTTCAATAATGCCACTAAAATAGGAATAATCCACACCTTAATTCCATTTGTATTTACGATGATTATGACTTATATCATATCTGAAGTGCTATTCCATTGCATGGATATGAACCATAATGTATGAGGCTGCAGTTGTAGCCTATGTTGGACACTGTATCCGCTGAACTCCGGTGAAAAAAAGCGGTTACGTCACACCCGCCCGCCCAACCGAGTGACAAGCGCAACTCCGAGGCCAGCCTGGGTTGCCAGGTGTGTGCAAAGCACTTGATTTGCAGATCAAATCCAATCCTGCCTCCAATCTAAAATGCTAATTTCACCCTCATGCTCCATCATAACATCACAACTCACAAGACAACTTTTCACCTGGACGAGAAATCTCGTCGCGATTTAATCTCGTGAGATCTCGTCATACGAGATCTTGTCACACCTCTAATTGCTGCATTCATCTTTCCCTCTATCCTGACTAGTCTTCCAGTTCCTGCTGCTGAAAAACATCCCCACAGCATGATGCTGCCACCACCATGCTTCACTGTAGGGATGGTATTAGCCTGGGGATGAGAGGTGCCTGGTTTTCTCCAAACGTAACGCCTGGCATTCACTCCAAAGAGTTCAATTTTAGTCTCATCAGACCAGAGAATTTTGTTTCAGATGCCTTTTGGCAAATTTCAGGCGGGCTGCTATGTGCCCTTTACTAAGGAGTGGCTTCCGTCTGGCCACTCTACCACACAGGCCTGATTGGTGGATTGCTGCACAGATGGTTGTCCTTCTGTAAGGTTCTCCTCTCTCCACAGAAGAACGCTGGAGCTCAGACAGAGTGACCACCGGGTTATTGATCACCTCCCTGACTAAGGCACTTCTCCCCCGATCACTCAGCTTAGATGGCCGGCCAGCTCTAGGAAGAGTCCTGGTGGTTCCAAACGTCTTCCACTTATGGATGATGGAGGCCACTGTGCTCATTGGAACTTTCAGAGCAGCAGAAATTTTTCTGTAACTTTCCCCAGCCTTGTGCCTCGAGACAATCCAGTCTCGGAGGTCTACAGACAATTCCTTTGTCTTCATGCTTTGTTTGTGCTTTGACATGCACTGTCAACCCTGGGACCTTATATAGACAGGTGTATGCCTTTTCAAATCATGTCCAATCAACTGAATTTACCACAGGTGAACTCCAATTAAGCTGCTGAAACATCTCAAGAATGATCAGTGGAAACAGAATGTACCTGAGCTCAATTTAGAGCTTCACGGCAAAGGCTGTGAATACTTATGTACATGTGATTTTTCAGGTTTTTTATTTTTAATAAATTTGCAACAATTTCCAAAAATATTTTTTCACATTGTCATTATGGGGTATTGTGTGTAAAATGTTGAGGAAATAAATGAATTTAATCTATTTTGGAATAAGGCTGTAACATAAAAAATGTGGAAAAAGTGAAGCGAATAGTGCTATCCCAAATGGTGTTATCATTCATTCATTCATTCATTTTCTTTTCGGCTTAGTCCCTTTATTAATCTGGGGTCGCCACAGCGGAATGAACCGCCAACTTATCCAGCATATGTTTTACGCAGCGGATGCCCTTCCAGCTGCAACCCATCACTGGGAAACATCCACACACACATACACTACGGACAATTTTAGCTTACCCAATTCACCTATACCACATGTTTTTGGACTTGTGGGGGAAACCGGAGCACCCGGAGGAAACCCACGCGAACACGGGGAGAACATGCAAACTCCACACAGAAACGCCAACTGACCCAGCCGAGGCTTGAACCAGCAACCTTCTTGCTGTGAGGCGAACGTGCTACCCACTGCGCCACCGTGACGCCCAAATGGTGTTATCATGTTATTTAAAGGTTATTCAATGTTTTGATAAGTTCTGAAATGCCTCTTCTAGACCCAGCTGATACATATGTTGGTGAAATGTGTTTTAAATTAGGGCTGCACGATAGCCAACTTGAAAAAAATACTGGATATGTGATATTCATTAAAGTCACCCCTCATTTTTCCCACTTTCAGAAGATATCAGGATTTATATTAATTCTCTAACTACCTCTTGCAAAAAAGGCAACACTATAACATTGAATGTATGTTCACTTTTTGGTGTTTCTGTATAATTTATATTATTGAAATTTATATTGGATATTTAATATATTCAGTTATTTTTTCCTCATTTGATTTATTTATACATCCAATCACTTATCTAATCATCTAATTCATTCATCATTTTAGTGTATTTTTTATTTATTTATACATGATAAATTATAATTTTTTATATTATTTATGTACTTATTTTTACCTTTTTCTCTCTCTCTCTCTCTCTGAATGTAATTGCTATTGTTATCATTTGGCATTGCCAAATCCTAGCTCTTTTTTGACATTTGTTATTATTTTCACTTTGGTATTTCATAACTGTTTGTAATAATAATAATAATAATAATAATAATAATAATAATAAAGCTAGGTTGGGGCAGACTTAACCATTAGGCAAAGGTAGCTGATTGCCTTGGGACCCAAGTAGTATCCCTCACAACCCCTACCAAAAAAAAAAAAGAAGAAAGAATAAATGAATAATCTTGTTGTAGTTTTTTATTGCAATTCTTTTTTTTTATCACTGTAAAAGCATGAAGTCGGCTTGAAGTCGGCATGAAACATAAGTTAAGATTGTCATTTTTTCCTATATATCATTATGTACGTCCAATTGTAACGGTTCTGAAATGAGAGGTGCTTGATTTTGTTCTTTGGGAACCGATTGGATCGTTGGAAGATGGGGGTTGCTAACAAAATGGAGAAAGTCTGACGAATGGACGAAAGCAGGGCAGAAACAAGATGCACTGTTAGCCCCGCCCTAAAGGCATTCCATGTGACCAGAAGTGAAGAATAGTCTTTTTGAGGGGGGAGGGAGAGTTATGGTATTTGATTAAAGATTATGAGGGCAAATAAATTTTTTACAAAATAATGAAGTGCATAGATATTGTTTATAATGAACACTATAAACCAGTGGCAAGGCTACATAAGGGCCAGGCTGCCACTGGCCCACTCAGATTGAAGGCTGGTCCACCCATTCAAAAATATTTTTTGACATGCTTTGAAAACATGTAACAGATGTAAGTCGGGATATGAATTTAATTTAATGTTGACGATTAAAGGTGCAATAGGCGATTGTCTTCAGAAACATTTTTGTTGTGCTGATTGAAAGTCTCTTCACATTCCGAGAGTAATGATTAAAGTAAATGATCTAAATGTATTTATATGTAGTTTTATATTCTGGGTAAGGCATACGACTAAAAAATGTTTGTCCAATTAAAAATTGTCAGGCCGATAAGTAACTCAATTACAATAGGTAACTCAAACTGTCAGTCAACAAATTTAAATGTGTATTTCTGGCGCCCTGTTCAGATAGATACGTCACTTGCACGTTCATGTTCATGTACAACTGACAGAGAGAGTGACAGCTGACAAACTCAGCATCAACATGACCTGTTTTCTTAAAGACCAACGTGGCCTTGTATCCATGAAAAGAAAGATAATTTTTGAAAGGGCTTCTGCCAAAAATGCAGAATCAAAACTTGATCCTGAATCAATATCGGAGTTACTTTTGCACGCTGGAGGGAAATAACATTATGCAGATCAAAACCACGATCTGAAGGATGACAGTATGGCTAAAGTATTACTTTTAGACAGGTATGTTTTAAAAACTATTTTAGTCACGCAAAGCTTATGTGTTCTTTTATGAATGGGGACAGAGGTGTTTTTCAGCCAGTGAAATCGTCCGGCGAAAGATTGACTATTTTCAAGTTCATGGGGTACCTTTCACAGCATCGATAATATAGTCGGAAAAATTGAAAATGAAAAGTAAGTCACTCGTTGTCTTGGTAACGTTAGTGTAATGTAAAAAGATGACAGGATATTTCTGTTTTTAGCACTCCTTTTTTTCTGATATGATTTTTATTTAGTTGAATAACAAAACATTAGTAAATTGTGCTCTTTCGTCTAACCAGCTTTACTGAGGTGAAGTTTGATTTATAATCGCACATTCGTTCATGTTTATGTTCAAGTTATGACATGCTCCCACTTTAACGTTACTTTGAATATTCGGTCTGAAATAGCATGTAGGTATGACTTCAAAACAACATTAGCACTATTTAATTAACTGTGAACAATGTTGTATTTTTACAGTCATTGGCTGATTATATGATTTCACTATTCAGAATTTGCAAACAATACTTTTCTAAAATTATATTATTAAGGAGAAAGTCAGAATGTGCAAATATAAAACCAACTTTACCCCAATGCCAGCTTTGGGGAAATTGGCAGTAATAAGTATAATTCCTGCACCCCGCTGGCCTGACAACAACTACGCTTACATTGGACAAAGCTTACATCTCCATAGAGACAGTAGAGACCAGTAATCATTGCATGCATGAAATGTTGCACATTATGATAAGTTTTGCTTGCTACACAAATGAAAACGTGCTAGATATGAAACTGTTTTTCAAAAAGGTTTTTACGTTTGGAATTGTAGTATTATAAAGTGCTAAAAAGTTTTCTAACTGGTGAATGACATGATCTGGTGTTATATAAGGTTGTCTATGTTCATCTATTCAGTGCACGTTCATGACTTCAGGAGGCATGGCTTTGGACAGCAGCGAGGGACATGCGTTATCAATGCTAAGTTGCTATCGTTAGCATTTTGGCAGATCACCTACTGCACCTTTAATGCTGACAAGTACAGAGAAATTTTGGAGCACAATATGCTGCTTTCTTTTCCAGGGACACCTATATTCAACAAGACAGTCCCAACCTGTCTCCAACAGAGAATGTGTGCCTCATTTTGAAGAGCAAAATGTGACAACAAAGACCCTGTACTGTTGCCCACCTTAAGACTTGTTTGCAGGAAAAATGGAACAAAAAATACACCTGAAACACTTCATCATTGTGTCTTCAGTCCCTAAACGTCTTTAAGTGTTGAGAAAAGGAATGGCAACATTACAAAGTGGTAAATGCTTTACTGTAACTTTTTTTGAAATGTGTTGCAAGAACCAACATTGGAATACAATAAAAATCATGATTTTACACTCACAGGATTTACATGAGAATGAGGAAACATCAGTGTTTGAGGCTCATGGTATGTCATTTTCATGTACTGAAATCTTATTACTCAGCTTATTATTAATCTGAGTTATCATTTGTGTGGCTCTGTAGTGCTCCCTTTCTTATTTTTAAAACTTTACATCTACCTTTTCTTTCATTTACTTTTTAACATCCAGTCTTTTTGAAGTCAAAGCTCTTAAAATGTAATCTTGGCATCTTAGCCTTGGTTAACAGGTACAGATTGATGACTGCATTTCACTTAAGGGATTGCCAGTTGATGAGCGTGAAAGGAATTAAACGGAGCTGAAACTCGGTCCTGGAGGGCCGGTGTCCAGCATAGTTTAGCTCCAACTTCCTTCAACACACCTGCCTGGAAGTTTCTAGTATACCTAGAAAAAGCTAGATTAGCTGGTTCAGGTGTGTCTAATTGAGGTTAGAACTAAACTCTGCAGGATACCGGCCCTCCAGGACAGAGTTTTGGCACCCCTGATTTAGAATAATGGCTCATCCTAACCAAAAGTGAGTCTCTGTTGAACTTCACTAAATTTATCTAATTACAATTAATTATGCAACTTATGTGTTTATTATTCAGTTTTCATTTCAGACATCTTCAATCTTCATTAAATCCTAATGGCTAATTGAAATCATTCAGTTTGCAATTATAGTGTACCTATTATGACAAATTTTCAATTAAAATATATGAAGTTATGTAAATATACTTATATGCCTGTTTATGTAAATCATAGAACATATACCTTTTCATTGGGATTCTGATTTTCTGTCTTATTCAATGACTTATTGGTTGAAAAAAAATATTTTTTTTGTATAAGTTTTTGTATAAGTTTTTGTATTTTACAATAATGACTTGTTAAAAATACATTAGTGATAATACAAATGTATTTACATTTTTATTGAATATTGTAAAATCATCCATACATTCTGGACAGGTTTATCTGGCGTCTTGTTTTAAGTTATTTCCAATAATAACATTGTATGATGCTACACTTTGCTATATAAAGCATACAGTCTACTGGACATTAAATGTAGGTTTGAACATTTACATTTTAATAAAAGCAGTAAAGACAAAAACACTGCTGTAATTGCATATAAAACGTTTTATTGTTCATGATTTATTTTTAGTCTTGGAAAGCATGCTGTCATGATTATTTAACATCTGTACCCGTTTTTCTCTAAGTGGTCTAGAAACTCTACATAGACTAGCTGGTGTGTGTGTGTGTGTGTCTTCAGCTCCTCCAGCTTCACACAGACGCAGCAGAGGAAGCTCAGGATCAGGATCTGTTCTCCTCAGTTCCTCTGCCACTCCTGCTCTCCTTCAACAAATCATTGACAACGTTTATCTACACTGAACCTGACAATGCAACCCAAGCCATGACTGCTGGATTCAGATTAGTGTAATGTCACTGGCCACCTGTTCAGTGCAAGCAGGGATGGTGCTCAAGATCATCTAAACTGGGCCGATCAGCCAGCGCTGCACTGAGACACCAGCGAATCAGCTGACAGGCTCTGAAGGGTAAACAGTCACACAGGATGTTGTAGAGCGTCACTCCTACTGACCAGACTAGCTGGAGTCGCATTGTAGCGATGACTGCGAAACCACTCAGATAGAGCGTATGCAGGAGTGCCTGAGAGACATAAGAAGACCACAAACATCTGCTCAAAATGCTCCAGTACAAATTCCCTTTAGTTGATCATCAGAAGTTCACAAACATCAACAGAACGTTTCCTTCTGTAACTCAAACCCACCTGCAAAGTATTTGTAGGCCAAGCGCTTCAGCAGATCAGTAGGTTCTCTGGCTTGACGTCCCGGTGCAGGATGCCGCGGCTCTCGCAGTGTTTTAGCGCCGCGATCAGCTGCTCCAGCACTTTCTTGGCCAGACAGCCGTTCTCCTCACAGAAACTCTGGAGATCCTGGCAAGGAGCTGGACGCTCCAAGATCAGGACATAGCATCTGGGACGGTCAAACCAGTCCAGCAGCTGCAGGACACTGGGGCAGGCAGGAGCTGATGTGACGCGGGTCATCAATGCCACCTCCAGCGGCAACCGACCCTGACCGTATTGCAGGACAAAACCTCCATTATATCCAGGACTGAATCAAACACGGCAAACACAACAGATTCAAATTAAAACATACAGCTTTCAGTCTCTTGTGCATCCAGTTCTTCGACACGTACTTGATGGCCACCTGCAGACAGAAAAAGCAGAGTAAATCACACCTGCCTGATTGTGGCACATGACATTTACTGACAGCAACATTTCTAAAGCACGTCTGAATAAAGGAGGGAAGAAAATCTGTTACTGGCAGTCCAAAAGACCTGCGGATCCCAGCAAACACAGAGCCGAATCCACCTCGTCCCAGCAACGGGCCCTTCAGGTACAAGTCTGTAAAACAAAAGAGCACAAGAAATGAAGCAAAAATAGAAAAATAATCTGTTATATCAGATTAAATATAACACGAAAAACGCGGTTTAAATATGTTCCAGTTGGCTAGATGTCGATTAACAGTCATTTGAACAACTTTACCAAAGCCTCTCTACTTGACGGTTGGTCTCACGCATCCGCCATGTTTGTAGTGTGTTTACAATTTTTATCCGAGTTTGTAGTTCGAATCAAATTCACGTCCAACATGAGTATGGACGCTTCTACACTTCGAATTTTTACTTTGGCATACTCTTTTTAACATACTATGGTTTGGGACATACTAATTCTATTTCGAATACTATTTAGGATGGATAATATGCGAATTGGGACGCAGCATGCTGCACTGGCTGAATTAATCATCTGATCTCTGAGCGCTGTCGCGGTACTTTGATGCTACATGTGACAGTCACGTGGCGTCGGCACAGCAAGCCGGACAAAATTTTTAACCGGCATGCACCACTTTAAGATTTCGATCAGTCTGCGCAGCGCTGCATGAAGTCGAACGCACCTTATTTCTTTGAAATTTTGGATAAATGTATGGCGATGACGCATTATTGAGGAAAGCTGATTGGCCTCTTCAAAATTATCCCGGAATATTATTTTATTTCTTTTTTTAGCTTGATAACAAGAGCTTTTAATGAGAACTAGTCTGATTTATACCCCTTTTTGACGCATTTTAGATAGAAATAATTTACACAGATGCACTCCATCTTAAGTGCCCTATGAAAAATGAACGATTTTACTCAGTCCACCGGCTATGATGAATAATTAAGATTTGGGAAATCGAATAATTCCATGAATTATAATCATAAAAATAAAAAATATGTCAGGCATGCAAGGTCACGCTTATTACAATGTTAGTTGCTATAGCAACGCGTGTTATGATATGAATTCTAACTGCATATAAAAACAATCAAACCCATCGCAATCTGTTAGTTGAGAGACCAGGCGACTCTGCAGAGCATTTCTGTGCGAATCCTAAGATTTCTGAAGCTGTTCGAGGATTTCTAAGAGAAGACTAATTTTAAAGAGCACAATTTCTTTAATCAGTTTTTATTTTAGTTCTTGTTTTTCTGATTATTTTTATAAACATTAATTTTATTGTTCTTTTTTTCATTTTCACTTCGTTTTGTTCTTCTTTTTCTTTACTTTGTTTTAAATTTATTTTCATATTTTATCTGTATTTTCCTGTTTTATTGCAGGTTGGAGAAGATTGTCCCACATGGGTGAAGAAAGAGGTTGAATGTTTTTAATTTTTCCTTTGTTTGTCATTGGTATGTCACTGTATAATGCTGTACGATCTTTGACTAAAATGAAAAAGATTATAGAAGTTAACACGTAACAAAAAATATTTATTACAAAAATTTTTTTGATGTTTTTTTTTTTTTAAACAATTATAATGAAAACTACAGAGTGGCTCAATAAAAAACTGCACGTCCCAATTGAAAGTGTGAAAAAAGTGCGCAGTAAAAGTGTTTGCTGTGTGTGATTTATCTTTTAGCCTCAAGCCACTCCAGACCCAGGAGTGCTGCTTTCTCCCAGACAGCAGTTCTGGACACAGACACACGGGACGGCACCACTGAGCTTCCTGGTTATTTGGCTCCTCTGCCTTCACATTTGGCTGATTCTGCATCCAGAGACCAGAGAAACAGCAAGAGGAAAAGGCAGAGCAGCAGCCAGCAAACACCATCCACCTCGTCCAGGAGACCAGCCAAACGCTCTCGCAGAGGTCAGCACAGCTCATCTTATGGCCTTATGGAAATGATTTGCCATTGAAGAGACTGCAGCATGTTTTCTATTTTTGCTTCATTTCTTGTGCTCTTTTGTGTTGCAGACTTGTACCTGAAGGGTAGGTGGATTCGGCTCTGCGTTTGCTGGGATCCGCAGGTCTTTTGGACTGCCAGTAACAGATTTTCTTCCCTCCTTCATTCAGACGTGCTTTGGAAATGTTGCTGTCAGTAAATGTCATGTGCCACAATCAGGCAGGTGTGATTTACTCTGCTTTTTCTGTCTGCAGGTGGCCATCAAGTACGTGTCGAAGGACCGGATGCACAAGAGACTGAAAGCTGTATGTTTTAATTTGAATCTGTTGTGTTTGCCGTGTTTGATTCAGTCCTGGATATAATGGAGGTTTTGTCCTGCAGGGTGGTCAGGGTTGGCTGCCGCTGGAGGTCACGTCAGCTCCTGCCTGCCCCAGTGTCCTGCAGCTGCTGGACTGGTTTGACCGTCCCAGACACTACGTCCTGATCCCGGAGCGTCCAGCTCCTTGCCAGGATCTCCAGAGCTTCTGTGAGAAGAACGGCGGTCTGGATGAGCGTCTGGCCAAGAAAGTGCTGTTGCAGCTGATCGTGGTGCTACAACACTGCGTGAGCCGCGGCATCCTGCACCGGGACATCAAGCCAGAGAACCTGCTGATCTCCACAGAGTCCCAGGACATCAAGCTGCTGGACTTCGGCTGTGGAGATCTGCTGAAGCGCTCGGCCTACAAATACTTTGCAGGTGGGTTTGAGTTACAGAAGGAAACGTTCTGTTGATGTTTGTGAACTTCTGATGATCAACTAAAGGGAATTTGTCTGTACTGGAGCATTTTGAGCAGATGTTTGTGGTCTTCCTATGTCTCTCAGGCACTCCTGCATACGCCCCTCCTGAGTGGTTGAGTGGTTGAGTGGTTGAGTGGTTGACGCTCTACAACATCCTGTGTGACTGTTTACCCTTCAGAGGCGCACGGAGGGTCACGTCCAGAAGCAGACTGATCTTCCCTAGGAACTTGTCAACAGGTAAGAGATCCAGACTCATTCAGAGATGGCGTGGCGAGCGAGCAGAGGTGTGTTGTTGTGTGTTTCTGAAGACAGCGTTGTGTGTAACAGAGTGCCGTTAGCTGATTCGCTGGTGTCACAGTGCAGCGCCGGCTGATCGGCCCAGTTTAGATGATCTTGAGCACCATCCCTGGTTGCACTGAACAGGTGGCCAGTGACATTACACTAATCTGAATCCAGCAGTCATGGCTTGGGTTGCATTGTCAGGTTCAGTGTAGATAAATGTTGTCAATGATTTGTAGAAGGAGAGCAGGAGTGGCAGAGGAACTGAGGAGAA
Source organism: Danio jaintianensis (assembly GCA_903798115.1). Classification (NCBI taxonomy): domain Eukaryota; kingdom Metazoa; phylum Chordata; class Actinopteri; order Cypriniformes; family Danionidae; genus Danio; species Danio jaintianensis. The sequence goes on from CAIGQV010000919.1 coordinate 2,545,685, forward strand.
CAGATCCTGATCCTGAGCTTCCTCTGCTGCGTCTGTGAGGCTCAATCTGTCCCTGATGTTTTTTTTGGAGAGAAGTGGCTTCTTTGCTGCCCTTCTTCGCCTCACTGTGCGTGCACTGTATCTCTGCCTGTGAAGCCATTTTTATGCAACGCAATGATGGCTGCACGCGTTTCTTTGCAGGTCACCATGGTTAACAATGGAAGAACAATGATTTCAAGCATCACCCTCCTTTTAACATGTCAAGTCTGCCATTCTAACCCAATCAGCCTGACATAATGATCTCCAGCCTTGTGCTCGCCAACATTCTCACCTGAGTTAACTAGACGATTACTGAAATGATCTCGGCAGGTCCTTTAATGACAGCAATGAAATGCAGTTTTTTTCAGGATTAAGTTAATTTTCATGGCAAAAAAGGACTATGCAATTCATCTGATCACTCTTCATAACATTCTGGAGTATATGCAAATTGCTATTATAAAAACTTAAGCAGCAACTTTTCCAATTTCCAATATTTATGTCATTCTCAAAACTTTTGGCCACGACTGTATATATCGTTACCGTGGAATGAAATGTGTACCGTAAAAGAATTTTCTATTCTGTTTATACCGCTAAATGTAAATTAGTAGGTGTGGCCAGCTCACATCCAGCATGGATGAGGCTGAGAAACACTCTCTGGCAGTGTTGCCTATTGTTTTATATTTTCAACAAGAATTGATCACTAAGTTTCATTATTTATACAAGAACTGTAATCATTTGTAATCAAACTGGAAAAAACGGTTTGATATTTCCTTAAATTTTTTACATATTTCTATTTTCATATTTAAGTTACTTACTTGGGATATATTTTATATCTGTGAGAAGATGTTACTTGAGAAATGTTTATAATAATAAGGTTTGTCCATATAAAACTGTGAAATGTGACATACAATGGAATTTGTAGTTCATCTGAAGTCATATTTATATATTTATATTGTTTATATACAAAAAACACCAGAGATGTTAATGTCTATTAACTTTACCAGGCAATGATCATCAGTATTGTTATGAAGACTTGTCCTTCTGCTCTGCACCAGAGCTGATGCCTTCCACTGATTGACCAACAGTTCCTGTTTCTGGTTTACCTCTCGCTGGTCAGAAAGAGCAGGATCTGAGGGATTGTTTCAACATCCATCAGTCCACTGTCAGCGGGACTAGAAACACTTGGGTCAGTTTTTTACTTACTTTACTGGGCGCTGTTGGAATTTGAAAGTCTCCTGAGGACATTAGAGCCACAATGCCAAGTGTGTTTGACAAGAACTCCGACACCCGAGTTATCATTGGCTATTTTTCCATCCAAAGATGCAAATTAGAAATTATGTGCAAAACTGGAATATTGCATAAAACATTTGCGAATAAAGCACTGTTTCCATCTAAGAGAACAAAATCGTCACTTCCTTATAAACCGGCACCAAGTATCAAAAAGAAAAATGAAATTTGCTGTGGCAGGAGAAGGCACTGTGGGCCTTTTTCTTATATAGACCATTTTGAGGAATGTAAACAATAACAATGGTCCTAATGTATTTCCTGTTTTAGATTTTTAATTTCCATAGCTTCTGAGAATCCAAAAAGGTCCACATATTGATCAATAATGTTATGATAGCTGTTTTAACGTTGAGATATGATTGAATTACCTCTTGTAACAGTTATGAAATAGTATGATAACAAGCAGGAAATGTTCAAGGGCTAATGACATGACCACATTGAAATGGTCTATAATAAATGACTTGCGCCTAGTGGTAATAATTCTGCACCAGTTTTAGGATGAATATTGGCTGAATGATTTTAGAATGACCAAAACAACATGGAGCACCCGGAGGAAACCCACGCGAACACGGGGAGAACATGCAAACTCCACACAGAAATGCCAACTGACCCAGCCAGGGCTCGAACCAGCGACCTTCTTGCTGTGGGGCGATCGTGCTACCCACTGCGCCACCGTGACGCCCATATATATATGTATTTATATGTATTTATATATATATATATATATATATATATATATATATATATATATATAT
>CAIGQV010000919.1:2547751-2569126 GCA_903798115.1 Danio jaintianensis
TATATATATATATATATATATATATATATATATATATATATATATATATATATATATGTATCTATATATATATATATTTGTGTATGTATGTATTTATATATTTGTATATGTATGTATGTATATATGTATAATGTTTGTTGTGTCTCACAAGTTAATTAACTTACTTGATTCCTCCTTGTGAGTTCTGGTCTGGTGACGACGATACTGTTTATTGGCCTATCTTTCACTTCCTGATGGGAAATAAACACAATAATAACTAAAATATAAGAGACAGGAAAATGGAAAATTTAATTACCTTAAAAACATGACCTATTACACTATTAGGTAATAATATATTAGAATCAAATTGCATTTAATAATACATTTACATACTTATCATTAGTGGGTATTATCATTCTTATCATTAGTGCAGTGGGTAGCGCTGTCACCTCACAGCAAGAAGGCCACTGGTTCGAGCCTCGGCTTGGTCAGTTGGCATTTCTGTGTGGAGTTTGCATGTTCTCCCCGTGTTCGCGTGGGTTTCCTCCAGGTGCTCCGGTTTCCCCAAGTCCAAAGATATGCTGTATAGGTGAATTGGGTAAGCTAAAAATTGTCCGTAGTGTATGTGTGTGAATGAGAGTGTATGGGTGTTTCCCAGTGATGGGTTGCAGCTGGAAGGGCAGAAGTTGGCGGTTCATTCTGCTGTGGCGACCCCTGATTAATAAAGGGACTAAGCCGAAAAGAATGAATGAATGTACATAAACATATAAAAATAAGTAATTTTTCATGCCGACTTTAAACCAATACTGTCAAACAGGAATGGTGGTATATGGCTTAGCTAACTTCAAAAATTCTCCAGAAAGGGTTTCATATGCTCATTTGTAACCACATAAAATATCCCTTGCATCAGAAGCTTGAGTTTGACCATATTTGGAACGGTCGTGAATATTAATGAGCTCTGCTCTAATAAGTGTGCTTCTCCAGGATGTCTGTAGCTTTAAATTGCCCTTTAAAACCCTTTATATTTTTGTGGATTCGGACTGGACATCAGTGTTTATTGTTTGTTAGCTGGAAAAAAAAATCTGAAAGTGATTGCAACGAAACAGTTTCTCTACTATTTATAGCTGCACCAAATTTTGCTTATATTTATTATTAATTTTTCGAGGTTTTTGACTTCCTCTCCTGAAACAGCCAATGGAAACAATGAATATAGACACCGGGTCGTCATTGACCAATAGGAATAAGCTAAAAATGGTTTACCATGAAATTGATTGGCTGAATTCATCCGAGCCATGTGCTCCGTACGTCAGTGCGCTACCCCAGTGCTGCACGATGGGTGGAATTAAAGAGCTAGCGATTCTTACGCTGTCTTTTTTGTATTTTACATTTGTGAATGGTACCGATGATATTTTGGTTGGCTGTGGGGGGTTTGTCAAGTCAGATGTGGAAATTAATTACTCTGTCATTGAGGTAAGAAGGCTGGAGATTTCTGTTTAAAAAATAATTAGTGGCTAGCTACGTTAGCTCATGGCGTTCCGGAAGTGAATTGATAGTCTGATCTATATAGTATCTGCTGCCCTAAACAGCGATGCTTTTAGGTTGTAGATCGCATAATTTGTTGTTCCGTCTGTCGTGTGTAGCAGGTTGCATGACGGCTACCTAACCAAACTGTCAAGCATTGTCAGCAAAACACATGATTTATCAAAGCTTGTGTAATTAGCTTTGGCTAATCACTGAAAGACTCCATAGAGTCAGACGAACGGTACATGTAGCTCGTTGTAGTACTAGTAGTGTTGTTGTTTCATTTGGTTATGTATGTGTCATTAAATAAGTATCAATTTAAAGTTATCACCGTTACATTGACAAAAATAAAATGTACTGTGTATGTGTTCATTACAGATAAAGTTGTACACCAAGCAGGGTTCTCTGAAATATCAGACTGACTGTGCACCAATCAATGGTTACTTCATGATTCCCCTGTATGACAAGGTACAGTAATTTACGCACTGGAACGAATGGATTGACTGGGTGGATTATCAGTCTTTCAAGGTCATTTAAGAATGTCTTGCAACATGTCATTTATACCGAATTATAAGGAATTGTTTTCCCATAAATGAAATAGAGGTTACACAATATAGAGAAAACTATCTTTATTTTAAGACAAAATGTAATCTAATGTGTAATGTAATCCAACCTGCATGTTTCCTGTTTTGTCTGGGTAAGGATTGAGTAAACAAAGATAAATTAGCTTCTGTAAAAATTATGATATTGCATTAATGGCAATCAAATTGCAAAACACTAGGCTTGAATTAAACAGCTGCTAGTGCAAAAAATGTATCTAGACTTTAAAGAATCAGTATAACCAAATTATGGGGGAGTGGAGCTTGATCTGTCCTTTTAATATACAGTATTTCCTTTAATATTTTTTTATTTTGCTTTTTTTTTTTCATAATCTCTTTTCATATTTTCAAATTCATTCATTTTCTTTTCGGCTTAGTCCCTTTATTAATCTGGGGTCGCCACAGCAGAATGAACCGCCAACTTATCCAGCATAAGTTTTACGAAGCGGATGCCCTTTCAGTTGCAACCCATCACTGGGAAACACCCATACACTCCCATTCACACACATACACTACGAATAATTTAGCTTACCCAATTCACCTATAGTGCATGTCTTTGGACTTGTGGGGGAAACCGGAGTACCCGGAGGAAACCCACATGAACACGGGGAGAACATGCAAACTCCACATAGAAATGCCAACTGACCCAGCCAAGGCTCGAACCAGCGACCTTGTGCCACAGCGCCGCCCTATTATCAAATTAATCTATAAAAAATAAGCTTAAAGTATTAAGAAAGTCTAAAATTCAAACAATTTTGATAATTGGGTTAGATTATTTTGTTTATTATTTAGGTAAATGCTCCCCCAAACAATGCTCACCCTATCAATGCTGTCTCATTGTTAATGAACACATTGACTTCTTGTCCAGAACTGCTCAAAATCATTTTACTCTTTACTCACAGTAAAACATTAACAGTGCTAACAGTAAACAAAAACCCATATGAATTTGTGATTAATCAAGAAATGGAGTATGCGGTGCAGCCCAAACTTGCATAATGGTGAAGCTTCCCCTGTGGAGTTTAAGCCAATCTCATATTGCCAGAGGACTTGCAGATTGATGCACGCTTCTCTGATGGTGTAAATTGGGGCGAAATTTATCTTTGACATGCCCGTCTATTTTTAACTGGGACGGGAGTTAAGATGGGAGTTGTCACACTCTTGCAATTCAGTATTTCATCTTTTACACCAGCAGCTTCACCTTAATTCACACCATTAGCATTTTCAGCATCAGTGACTTAGGCCCTGTTTGCACCTGGTATTAAGATGCGTTTTTGTCAATCCAATCATGTGGATAAAAGGAAACACATTACCAATCACGCTATTTAAATATGGTTTTATTGTCCACTTTTGACCACGTTCATCCACTTCTCTGATGAGGGAGGGTCTGCGGGTGGATGTTGGATTTCTCTGATCGTATACGTTGAAACTGCGAAATTTATAAAAAATACAGGGGAAAAAAAACGCTTTAAAAATAGGTTACTTAATACTTTGATGAAATTGTTGATTAATTGATTTATTTTATTTCTGATCAACTCCTGTTAGGCCTAGACACTTTGTTCTGTTTTACAGTTTTAACATGTATGCTGTTGTTTTTATCAAATTCATTTAACAAATATGTTAGAACATTTTAAGTAATTTAACTTGTCTTTGAATAAAATTATGCAAAGGATCGCTGCAGAGATGATCACACGAAAAGATTGATCGTCCAACACATGCATTAAGAATTTCTTTTATTTCAGATTAACTCCTGCCTAGACACTTTACTCTGCTTTACAGTTTTAGTTTGTATTTATGCTTTTGTTTTTATCAAATTGGTTTAACAAATATTTTAGAACATCGAAAGTAATTAAATTAGGTGAATAATAAAAAAAAAACATTATCCAAAGGATCAGGAATGGATCACATGAAAACAACGGAAACACATGCACAATCATCCAGTTTTCGAGGCTTAAACTGCATCCCTGGGTGTTGCTTTGAATAGAATAAAATCATTAAAAAGCACATTAAAGACTATAGAAATTAAATAAAACATTCAAAAAGCTGTATCATATGAAAAACACTAGTTCATGGGCGCTACATGAAAGTCTCTGTTTAAAAAGAACGAAACACCTGTAGTCTAGCCTATTTCAAAAATATAATTAGCTGTCAAATATGTATTTATTTTTGCATGCGAATTAAAAAATTTTTTTTTAACTTTAGAAGGTTCATTAAACATTATTAACAAAAATAAATTTTTGACTACCTCTAGAAGTGGTCGAAAGTTGGACAAGCTCAAAACTTTTCACAGCCCATTCACACCCATACATAGCTTTGTCCAATTGTGACCAGATTGATGAAAATGCATCTAAATACCAGGTGTGAACATGGCCTTATGAGTGTCATATATATACGTATTTAGTGGTTTGCAAACTATTTGTGCATGTTTGTGCTCATATAGACTACCATCTTTTACAGGGGGATTTTGTTCTAAAGATAGAACCACCTTCGGGATGGAGCTTTGGTAAGAAATACGTTTATTACAACAAGAGGTGGTTATATAGTATAAAAGATATATTATTTATAACTTTAACTTTATCAGTCCAGGGTTCACTAAACATTATTGCTCTCATATTCACTTGTCATATATTTTTGTTATGAATTATCTTTTTTGCAGAGCCAACAACTGTGGACCTACATGTGGATGGAATTACTGACATCTGCACTAAAGAACAAGACATCAACTTTGTTTTTACAGGGTTTTCAGTCCTGGGAACTGTAAGTGGAAATTTGGTATTGCTGATTTTGTGTGTCAGTTAGTTTTTTTTGCTAGGTTAAAACCTCTGCTCATTTATTTCCATCTCCTTCAGGTCTTGAGTAAAGGGCATTTGTTGGGGCCTGCAGGGGTTGAAGTCAGTTTGAGAAAAGCAGGAGAAGATTCTGTTCTTCAGAGTGTCTTCACGCAAGCTGGAGGCCAGTGAGTAGATCTTTTTTTTTAATCCATAAGTTGGCAAGCCGTCATCACACTAGGCATCCATAATGCAAAAGAAATGTCTTCATATACTTCATTGGACTTATGACATCATGCTTCTGTATGTGCTGCGTTTTTGTAAAACAACATTTGCAATGTATTGAGGTAATAGATCTATACAAAAAGGTTTAAATCCTACATGGTGGTTTTTCTTATAAAATAATTATATAAATCACATTTTTCCATGATTTACAGAAGACCCACTAAAATGCCATTCAGTGTAACAATCATTTGCATATAAAAAAAACTTCTTTATAAGTCATTATACTTTCTAATTCCAATTGTCAGACTCAGCAAGAAGATTCCATTCATTTAAAATATATTATAATTTTGTATTACAACTTACTTATTCTTATATGTTTGCTTTTACATGTAAGACTGGGTGTGTGTTTTTTTATTTTATTTGTTATACTTGATATATACATTTTTTTTACACCCACTTTTGAAAATTAAACCGTTCCAGTGCTATCATAGGCACTGTAGATACTTTAATTGTGTTCAATATGCTATCTGTCTTTCTGTTTTTGACATTTTAATTTGATGCAGGCATCAAAATGTATTTTGCCTAAATGTATTTGAAAAGAGATCTGAATTATGTTATATCATTTAATAAATTAAATATATTTTTAAAGGGGTCATATGACATTGCTAAAACAAAACATTATTTTGTGTATTTGGTGTACATTATTGTTGCTCATCACTGTTCCTTCCACTTTTCTGAAATCTGTCAATTTTTTTACAAAGCTCATTGTTCTAAAGCGTTGTCTGCTCTGATTGGCTAGCCATCCAGTGCACTATGATTGACCAAATACCTCGAGTGTGATACAAATGTTACACCCTTACTACCACTACCTTATCCACTGATAGATCAAATGTTCTGGCATGACTTGAGCAAAACGTAACAAATTGGTAAGGTTTTATTTTACAAAAAAAAGTAGTTTTGCTTTTGCATCCAAACACACAGCATCTCTAGACATAGCAGTGGCAGCAAAAATACTACAGCGAGTTAGGCCTTCTCTCTTTGTAACTTTTGGGTTGTGTGTTGACGGTATTCCCACAGACTGACATAGATTTGCGGGAGAGTGTTTAAATGAGGTGCAGAAGATGGAAGAATATTTCTTTGGGTTTGAGTGTTTAGACTTTATGTATCTTATTTCTGCACAAACAGCTTGTAACACTTCAAAGACAAAGGCAACATTAAATTGCATCCTATGACCCCTTTAAGAGATGTCGTAATGGCTGTAGAAAAATAACAATTAATTGTTTGAAAAAGATTGAGTTATACTCTAAAATGTGACTTATTCTTGAAATTATATACTTATAATCATTATAACCTTAGCAACAATATGCAATTGGAAGTCATTTTACCACACAAGCCGGTGTTTATTTAATTTAGAAATGACTTTCAAAATTCTGCTGCACAAATCTGAATAAACTACTATTTCCACATATAACCCATTAATGTTCGATATAAAACCAGATCCTATCTATATTGCACTTTTACAGGTATACTTTCCTCAAGGTGCTTCCAGGAAGTTATGACATCACTGCCTCTCATGCTTCGTGGACCCTAGAGCAGGTATATATTACAAACTGACTTGTTGACAAAGCATGGTTCCCAATGACAAATAGGTCAACAGCACCTGAAGGAAGATGTTTAAGCAACTACATTTCTGTTTGTTGTTACACCATATTTAAGCATCGTATTTAAATGTAAATGCAATTTTGTGTAGTTAAAAACCCTGTTGGTTTAGTAATTTGATCTCATTCCAGAGCTCAACTGCTGTGGTTGTGTCAAATGAAAACGCGCCTGCCGCAGCTCCTCTGGTGGTGAAGGGCTATGATGTCTCTGGAGAGGTGCAGAGCGATAGCGAACCCATGAAAGGAGTCAGTTTCCTCCTTTACTCTGCCAGTGTAACGCAGGAGGTAAATGGGTTTTATTAGATTCATAACCCAACCATATATGGATTCCATTCCATAATATGATAATGCCTTCACTAGGGCTGCACATTATATTGTTTCAGCATCAATATTGCAATGTGCGAATCTGCAATAGTCACATTGCTAAATCCGTGATGTTGAGTTGTGATTATAATTAGCCAGGAAACAGGTAATAGAGTGAAAAATTTATTTTCAAGGCATTTAACTGTACAAGCTTTCAGGTTAATTTAAACTATTTGGGCACAAATGTTTAAAACAAAGATCGGTTGTATTTATTATTACAATGAAGACTACACAGTGTTATTTTTACATTTGATTACATTACTTTTTATTTGACATTTTACCTTTATACTGTTAGAATATACAGAAAACCATAAAACATGGTATCTCTGTTCTATTGTATGCATTCATGCTTGTAATTTGTTTATTGTATTTTATAATAAACACACTCCTTTTGCACTCTTTCATAAAATCTTCACAATCAATGTAAAATTATGATTTCTTTCCAAATACAGTTATTTCAATCATATTGTGAAATTACATTAATGTCAGTTTTTCCAATATCATGTAGCCCTAGTCTTTACAAAAGTACACAGACTTGTCATATGCTATCCGTTACAACTTCATCTGAACAAATGTATTCCTCCAGGATATCAGTGGCTGTGCTGTGGCTCCTGTTGATGGGACTTTAGTTGGCGACGCCTCCCTTGTGTATTTGTGCAGTTCGCAGTCTCGTGAGGACGGTACTTTCTCATTTCCCTGCCTTCCCAGTGGGGAATACACTGTGGTAAGAATTTTTGAAAAAGCGATTTTTACTTTTAATGTCACCTTCATCTCAATCAGCATACCTATTCTAATTAATATGTAGTAATAAATCACAAATCTTTGTTAGTTTTTTATGTTTTTGTCACTTCTTGAATTGTAGGTTCCATATTACAGAGGTGAAAGAATCACTTTTGATGTCGCTCCTTCTCGTATGGACTTTAAAGTTGAACACAGCAGTTTAACACTGGAGGTGAGTTTCTGTGCTCGCTGATTTTGTTCTGACAGATTTATGTAGTTTAGTTTAAAGCTTTTTTATTTATTTATTTTGACATTCATGGTGCTTTATATAACACAACTGACACACTTAACACATTAATAATACCAACACTTAACATCAATTACACGCAAAATATTTATAAATAAATATAATACAATTTTAAATCAATAAATAAAAAAAAAAAATAATATTAATGATAATAATAATAATAATAAACCATCAATCAACTACATTTATTACATAACCGGATTGCTTTAGGCACAAAAGCATTTAATCGACCTTAGATGACTTAAAAAATCCACTTAAAAAATATTTTTTATGGTGTGTGCTGTCTCTTATTTTATGTGCCATACACAAATAGGTTACTAGGTTACCCAAGACTTCGAATGGGAAACTTTTTTGAGTACAAATTAATGACAGTTCTTGTTCCTTATAGACAGTGAAGGAAATCAATAAATAAAAGAAAAGGACAGAACACTTTCAAGAAATTAATTGTAAAAAGTCTGAAGGATAACTCTCTCAATGTTAAACGAGGTGAGTTTCCGCAAATAAAAACAGTTTCTGATGAGCCTTATTAATAATCGCATGTTAATAATTCATTTTTATTATTACTAAAACATTGATTTATATAAACTTCTCTTTCTTACTAGAAACTTAATTAATTAAGAAAAATATGCCTTCCTAATAAAAGATGGTACAAAAACATATATTACAAGAAGGGTCATTCAGAGGGTGGTCATCTGCTTTAAACATATGCATTCAATAAGTGTAAAGCCTTATCTTGATCCTCAGAGGATGAATGCCCTAAAATGAGCTGGTTGTCATCTGTGACGAGTAGGCCTTAAAGGGGAATATGATAAAACCTAGTCTCTGGCTAGCCTCTACATCACACTCTGCAGCAACCAGTGTTCTGCATGACTGTTGGACCTGTTCTTTGCAAAGAATAAAATCTTTATGGAAGTAAACATTGTAAGACTTTGTCTCTTGATCAGTAAGAGTCTCTTTATCCATAGGTAACTATATTCATCCACAACCTCAACCTGTGTGTCATTTATGACCACCCTTTGGAGAGGAGGTTTATTTTACCAAAGTAATGAGCATTTCTTTAGTTTTTGACCCATTCAGATCTAATTCAGATCTAATTTCATCCCATCGCACCATGAAATAAAATCATGCAAAACTGAATCATATTTAACCAGATACGTATTTTCATGTATACTCATACAGTCATTTGTATATGATGTCATTTGTATAGGTGTGTTTAAAAAAAGAAAGGAAACCAAACCAGTTAAACCTTTTTTTTTTTTTTTTTTTTAACCAGTTATTCCCATTTTGTTTCTCAGCCTGTTTTCCGGGTCATGGGATTCTCTGTGATGGGCAGAGTTCTGAATGGCCCCGATGGAGAGGGAGTTGCAGATGCTGTAGTTACACTTAACAACCAAATTAAAGGTACCTGTGATAATGCTCTTGGGTAACATAATTAGACAAGCATATTTCCTAAGTACCCAACATTTCATGCTTAATTATTAAATGTATGCTAAATTAACACGTTGACCTGACTTGCATTTATATTTCACCTCTTGTTTGGTCTCTTTCATAGTGGAAACTAAAGAAGATGGTTCATTCCGATTGGAGAATATGACCACAGGCACTTATACCATTAACACACACAAGGAGCTTATGTTCTTTGAGCCAGTGACTGTGAAAATTGCTCCCAGCACGCCTCAGCTGCCAGATATCATCACTGCAGGGTGAGCATGCATACATTACATGAAACCCAGTGGAAGACTATATAGAGAGATTTTTAAAGCGGATGTCAATATCGACCCTGTTTCCACCTGATGTTTTTTACATACATTGTAAACACATGCATTGTGTTTCATTTTGGTTTAATAAGCAAACAAAAACAAGTGGGGAAGCAAATGAGTAAATACTATGTAAATGGCTGTGTTTTCAAGCTAAATAAGTGTAATTTGTTACAACATGGCGAAATATGAATACCCTGATATGGCAAACACATCCTGTAACAATCATGTGTTAGGTTAGTTGACAGAAAAGGTGGTTATTTGTGGCAGGTTGAACACATTTGCTCACACTATGAAAGCAATCCATTAAAATGTGTTTTGACTACCTCTGAAAGTGGTTGAAAGTGGATATGCAGATAATGTTTTAGAACCTTACTTAATATTAACTAAATTAAAAATAAATAATTATTTCAATAATTAGAATAATAATAAAAAGTTGTTAATGAATTATTTAGGGCCTGTTTACCCTTGGTTTTATTTAATGTGAATTAAATAAAAAATATTTAGTTAGCTAAACGAACATACTGATAATAACATTTAAAAAACTTTATTTTCATTTTATGGCACCTTCAACAAGTTAAACAACAATTATAGATAACAGAATCAAATGTCCCCATTGCATTTAAACCTTCTGCATTATTTTACATTAATAATGGATTCAGTTTATTTTAAATTAAGCTTTTGTAGTATTATATCATTAAGGAAAATGAATGGAAAATGCTTGAAACCTATGCTCTAGTTTAAATCTTCTGGTTTCAGCAGATTGTTCTAAAACTTTTTCCAACAATTCCATTTTCAGGTTTAGTGTTTGTGGTCACATCTCCGTCACCCGTCTTCCAGAGACTGTTAAACAGCTTGGACGCTACAAAGTTACAATCTCGGCTCAGAGGCAGGATCAGGGCTTTTTCCGGACTGTGGAAAATGACGGTCATGGAGCATTCTGTTTTCAGGTTAAACCAGGAGACTACAGCGTGCAGGTAAAGAGAAGTAGAGTGCTCAGCATAAATGAGTAAACCCCATTTTGAAAATGAATATTTTGATCTTTTGATTTTTCTTCTTTTTTTTATTTCAATTTAAATTTTTTCACCAGACATATAAATTTAGGTGTATTCATTTTTGGACTGTGATCTTAAGGTTTTTGTTAGATTTGGTAACACTTAACCACACACCTCCAACTGTCAGTTTTGACATCAAACAGAAATGGTGAGGGCGAGGTGTCTGTTAGGTTGTAATAACTCAGATTCCGAAGGTTCTGATTTCCCTACTTTACTACATCCAATCAGCTCGCAGTACAAAAAAAACAAGCCACACCCACTGTTTTCTCATTTAATATTCAGTTTCTCTAGGAACTGCGTCACAATATGAAAAAAAAAAAAAGGTCACAGCTTCTGGTTCATACAAACTTTAAAAGATAGATTTGTGAGAGGTGTACTCATATATGCTGAGCACTGTATATTTATAGTTATTACAGCACTTCACTTTAAAATGAGCATTGTTGCAAGTTAATTTATGAATGTTGTGTGCCTTTTTACAGGTGACTCTCCCTGAAAGTGAGGTGAAGGCTGGGCTTGCTCTTCAGCCACACTCTCTGGATATCTCACTGGTGGACCGTCCCGTCACTGACCTTCTCTTCACTCAGTTCATAGCATCTGTTTCTGGCTCTGTGTCCTGTCTTGGTGAGAGAGATTTTTTTTTTCCATGTCAAATTCGATTAGATGCATGTGTTTTCTGTCCTTGGCTCATTGATTGAATTGTACCATCAGTGGCATGTGGAGATCTGACCGTCAGCCTTCAGCCTGTGAGCAGACAGGGAGAAAGGCAGAACCTCCAGTTGTCTGGCAGCAGTGAAACTCTCAGCTTTACTTTCAGTAATGTGCTGCCTGGCAAGTACAAAGGTAAGCACTGGTTTGACATGTTTTGATCTTAATGAGAAAAATAGATCTTAATCATTATGGTGTTAAATTTGCATATAAACATTCAAAGGTTTGCAGTCAGTGCATTTATCTTTTCATTTAAATAATTTTCATTTATATTTTTATTTATCTTTTCATTTAAATAAAATTAGTGCTTGGCCAAAATTAATCACAATTAATCGCATCCAAAATAAAAGTTTGTTTTGACATAATATGTGTGTGTACTGTGTATATTTATTATGTATATATAAATACACATATGCGTGCATATATTTGAGAAAATGTTTATTTATATTTAGATATCAAATATTTATGTATATGATACAAATTATATATACATTTAAATATCTATGTACCATCATTGTTTTGTTTCTATGTATGTGCGTGTATCACTTATACATAATGTGTGTGTATTATATATATTTATTATGTCAAAACAAACTTAGTTTTCGATTTAATTGATCCTAGCCTAGCACTAAACAAATTTATGTTTTTAATGTAAACACATTAAGCAGCATGTCAGTTTTCTACTGTATAAAAACAACAGAATGTTTGCACACCAAATCAGCATATTACAATCTTTTCTGAAATATTTACACTGTAGGATCTGACACTGAAGTTTGAGTAATGGCTGTTGAAGATTCTAAATGCATTTTAAAATGTATTTTTAAAACTTATTACAAAAAAACTTCATTTTAAATTGTAGTGATAATGCACAGTATTATTATTTTAACTTGAACAAATAAATGCAGCAATTGTGAACAAGACATGCATCTTTTAAAGAATTGTGTAATATAATTGATGACCTTGTTTACGTTGCAAACATCTACATAATTCTCAGCTTGCAAAAAAAACCAATAGTATTACTTGCATGGTATTTATTAAATATATCGTACTGTTTAGTTGTTTTTAATGTTTTAGTTTTTTTGCAACTTTATTTAAATTTAGTTTTGAAAATATGAATTGGATTAAATATAAAAATAAGTAAATGTCTTTTTTTTTGTTCTTTTTGCCTTGAAATAAAATATGATGTTGGTATAGTTTATATTTATTTTACGGTTTAAAGGTTTGCAAAATAAAATAAACTAGTTGTATTATGATTTTGGGCATGCTTGCAACCTTTCTGCAGTACAGACTTTTAGTTTAATGAAGAGATTAACATCCTCTTGTTGTCACCAGTGTCTATCACCCAAGAAGAGTGGTGCTGGAAGCATAAGTCAGTGGAGATCGATGTACTTGACACGTATGTAGAGGGAGTGGAGTTTCGACAAACTGGATACTTACTGCGCTGCTCACTGTCCCATGCTATTACTCTGGTAAAGCCTGAAAAATCACTGAGTGACTGATCACTTATTTTACAGAATCACCAGCTACTTCATTAATCTTGTAATGCAGATAATAATGCATTATTTGTACGAAACGTTAGGAATTTTTCCAAGACGGCAGCTTACCAGAGAATGTTGGCGTTTACAATCTGTCCAAAGGAGTCAATCGTTTCTGTCTGTCAAAACCAGGTGAGTTCAGTAATTCCTCCAGTTTAGTTGGTGAAATTAATAGAGACTAAAGTACGTAACTTATTTCTGTTTAATTGAAGGTGTTTATAAAGTGACTCCACGCTCCTGTCACCAGTTTGAACAGGATTACTACACCTACAACACGTATGTGACTGACAGTGCCAAGTGTTTAATAATATGAAAGCTGTTACAGTATGTTCTTGTCGTGTATCATTATTAAAGAAATTCGAGTCCACATGATTTGATTTTCTTTTCTGTTCCATAGGTCTGCCCCAAGCATCTTAACTCTGACTGCTGTCAGACACCACATGACAGGACTTATAACCACTGATAAGATGTTAGATGTCACAGTCACAATCAAGTGAGTGAGAACACTGTTATATTGTGTTTGTAAGAGTGAAGCATATCTTCTGTCTGTTGTACTTTTTATCAGTTTAAAGGAGGGTGTTATGCTCATTTTGCCCAATCTCATATTAGTCTTTAGCACCTATGGACTACTACTGCCTCCATCTTTTTTCCAAAAAGTCCTGAGTTTGTTTATAATTATAAGAGAAAGAAACAGCTTTGTGATTCTCTCTGAAGAAAGCTGAGCGCATGGAGGCATGCCATGGGTGGAATCAAAAGCATTCCGGCATGGTAGATTTTTTGTTTAATGTTATATCTCTGTAAATAAAACAGGAAAAACTTTGTAGTCTTATAACCCTTTGATGCATACAGTCACAATGGTATGATCAGTCTTGGCTGGTCCCTGAAGCATATGACCAGAATTCAGTGTCACATGATCAGCTGCTAAATTTAAAGCTGCTTTTCTGCGATGGCTGATCAATTATCTGTCAAATATCAAAACTTATCATTGCTTTCAATGAAATAATGTTTATTTTGGGTTGCAGATATTTGGATACATATATTAACAAGAAAACAAAACATTTGGGGTTTGTAAAATACACTCTGATATCTATGGAAGACAGCAATTATAATCATTGTACACATGATGATGATGTGTTATTCACAACAGATAAACATTGTTTAGGTAACTAGGACGTTTATTCTATTTCTCTCCAAGTTAAACAGTCACTTACTTACATATATTTTGGGAGAAGTTGATGAATTGATGTGTTGTAAATCCAGCAGCTTTAATCCATCCACTGCAGTTCATGGGGCTGCAGCTTGTCACATTTTTAACAGATGTGTTGTCATGGAAATATAAGTGATGTGTTTCAAATAATGGTCACATTAAACAAAACTCAGACAGGGGGGTCAGCTGAAGTGTTTAAAACTTTTGTGTTAAAGGGTTAAATTAACTGTGGTTGAACAAGGTCAACTTCCCTTTACAATGAAAAGCACACTTCTTTGGAGCTATTCTCTAGCAAGTCCTATGCAGTGACTTCCTTATCCTGAGTGAAGTGCTTTGATGGATGTACTATCACTCTTGCCATTGTATGCTCATGCTTATGTGTGCATATGAGGAGTTCCACCCTTAATAACATCTGCTAGTTTTTTAATTTAGAAGCAAGTATGATTTTTGACAGAAATGCACATTTAATCTATGATTTGCATGAGAATCCTACTCATTAACATTGTAAATAACTTTGCTGAGTGTTATTTTGGCAGATCCTCTATTGAGAGTGAGCCTGCTTTAGTTCTGGGACCCCTACGCTCAAATGAGGAGCAGCGAAGGGAGCAGCAGCTTCTGGAAATAGCTGCCCGTAAGAAGGAAAGGGGAGAAGCAGGAGATGAGAAAAGCCCCCCTGTGGAAGAGAAACCAGAGGAACTTCATGAGCCTTTTCACTATGAATTCTCCTATTGGGCACGGTAGGATTATTGGAGAAAGCTTGTCATTTTTTTTTTGTTGTGTCCATGTAATATTGTAGAGTTGTACATCCAATGAATGTCACTTTGTCTCTTCTGTCCAGTCCAATTAATTTTGTGATCTTAATTGTGTATATATTGGTGGCATTTGCTATTTCAGGGCTGGGGAGAAGGTCACAGTCACACCTTCATCCAAAGAATTTCTGTTTTACCCTCCTGAAGTAGAGGCTACAATCACTGGTGGTGAGAGTGCTAACTTTTTTGACATAAGGCAAATAAAACATAAAGGGATGAATAAATGCAGTTGGCTTCAACAGTACAGCACACCTTGCTGGTTCTGGGATGGATACTCTTTTGCCTTTAGCTCTGCCTTAATTATTTTTGGCCTAGATTTAAGTGTCCCACAGAATGGATAGTGTGTGTAACTATGCATAGTTGAATAATAAGAATTAAAGTACATAGAAGTTACATACTGTGAGCCTCAAACACCGTTGTTTCCTTCTCCCTTATGTAATTTCTGTTTTAAACAAGACCACTGAAGAACAGGCAATGCCATTTCTTACTGAGATAACTGCATTAACAATAATTTTGCAATCATTTTGTTGATTATTGCAGTAATGTTAACCTTAGTAAATCCTTGTGTACAATTCAAATTTACTACCTTTTTGTTATGTTGGTGGCTGTTTTTGCACCATGGACTTTCATTAAAATGACATTTTTTGATTACAAAGCCATGACACCATATAATCATACATTCTTGATTGTTTGTGGTTTTCCCTGTTGGGAAGAGGTAAAATGTGTAATTTTTACTGTTGATAATCAGTTGGCACCATTAACCCTTTAGATGGGCCTGTGCAAAAACGTTTCTGGCTTTTATATGGAGTTCTATGGAGTAAAACAGCAGATTATAATGTGTGTGCATAAATACACTATGTTTACTATGTTCTGAAAGCTGAGGCGCTTATTTGGATTTTCTTAGAGATATCAAGATAAGCTCGCAAAGGTCACACACACATACACGATACTCCATATAGAAGGCAAAAACTAAGCTTTTTTTGCACTGCAACTGATGATCAATAATAAAAATTGTAGAAATTGTAGCTCTTCTCAACAGGGAAACGATCAAGAATGCATGATTATATGGTGTCATGGCTTTGCAATCAAAAAATGTCATTATAATGGAGGTCAATCAGGGAAAAACAGCCACGAAAGGATAGGTAATTTGCAACAAAGTGTATTGTTGAATTTTTTTACATTTTCAAAGCATTTTCCCAGAATATGTGTCAAAATAAGATTTGTCAACAAAAATCTTTCTATTTGCTGAAACACAGAGAAATTAAGCCTCAAAATCACCCCAGATGGATGAAAACATCCACAACAGCCCACAAGGGTTAAGTAGTTATTCCATCTATCTAGCATAGATAACTAAATACATGAGTACAGTATGACAACCTATTTACGCAGAGGTTTTTATTAATTCTTGCCGGTGTTGTAATCTGCATTAAATCGACAAAGTACAACTGTAGATACATCCATTTCAAAGTTTTGGTTGTTGCATGCCAAGAAGTGTACTCAATAATTATCAACATAAATACATTTTTACTCAACATTCCTATTTGCTTTTTTAAAAATGTGGAAGGAAATGGCTTGTTTTAACCCAGTTTTAATTTGTTCTGTCAGAGAACTGTCCAGGTCGATTGGTGGAGATTACAGGCCGGGCAGGGCTGTTCCTCACTGGGCAGGTTGCTCCTACTTTAGAGGGTGTGGAAATCACTATAAAGGAGAGCAAAGCTACAACCCCTCTCATTACAGTTCTCACAGATGAAACTGGAGCCTACAGGTGTCTCATTTATTCAGAGACATAATGCATAAATTTATTTAGTAGCTCCAAACAAGCATTCTAAATGGAAAAAAATTCACAATTCTTTTTTCTTTTTCCAAAAATAAGTGTTGGACCCCTACATAGTGACTCTCAGTATGACATCAGTGCCAGTAAAGAGGGCTTCGTCCTGACTCCAGTGGAGGGAAAGTCAGGAGACTTCAAGGCATTTGCATTGGCAGGTGTCACTTTTGAGGTCAGTCACGTTAACATCTCATAATTCAAGTTGGACTATCACATTTGATCAGTTATTTAAGAATCAAATGGTTTACAATTTTTTTTTCTTATCTCTCAGATAAAGGCAGAGGATGGCGTTCCTCTCTCTGGGGTTCTGCTGTCTCTCAGTGGAGCAAACTTCCGCTCAAACCTGCTCACTCAGGACACTGGACTCCTCACATTCAACAACCTGGTACTGTCTTCACAATCATTTGGCCATTTTATTTTTGATGTTCTAAAACTTCCATATGATGGCTATGTTTAAAACGTTTGTTTGATAAAACTTTCCGATAAGGTTGTAATAGTTAATGTTAGTTAATGCATTAGTTAACATGAATTAACAGTGAGCAACACATTTGTTAAGCATTAATCTTTTTTTTTATGTTAACTGAACATATGTTAGTTATGCATTAGTTAACGAACTAATGGTGAAAAATGACTTTGTTCAGCGATATATTATCTTTGTTAATGTTAACTTACTCATATTCTGTGAATGTATCTCTTTACATTAACAGCTTAATTAGTTCATGTTTACTTGCACATACAATAATGCATTTGTCCTTGGATAAGATAACATGACCTAACAATAAACAACACATTTATTCAGCAATACTAAAGCTGTTATGTAAACTAAACATATATTGATGTGTTAATTAATAAATTAGTTAACATGCATCAACAAAAGTCACATCAAAAAAAAAAAAAAGATTGTAATGCTGAATTAAGTTGTTGTTCACTATTAGTTAATGTTAACTAATATTTTAATTAACACGTTAATATATGTTTAGTCAATTTAGCATAAATGATATATTAAATATTTTACACACAGTACAAAGATCATATTTGTTGAAAGGAAATACATTAAACAGATTGTTAAAACTTACTTTATCCACTCACCATTTCAGAGTCCTGGCCAGTACTATTTCAAGCCCATGATGAAGGAGTTCCGCTTTGAGCCCTCAGCACAGATGATAACTGTAGAAGAAGGACAAGTGTTGCATATTCCCATCACTGGCTTCAAAACAGCCTACAGGTCAGTCTGCAAAAAAGAAAAAAAGAGATGCGAAGATAAAAATCTTTACTTTATTTTGTTTTTGAAAGAACCATTTTTAAAAATTATTTTAAAAGTATTTTTCTGTTTAAATATAATTAAAATAATTATAAGGCATTAATAACAATTAATAAGCCATTACTCAGCATTCAGTTGTCTTTAAAAAGCGTTCTTTATGTGACAATTTGGCTCTCAAGTAGCATCTTATTGTCAGCATTGAAAATAGTTCTCCTACTTGATATACTTGTGGAAAAAATAGAAAGTTCAAAAGAGAGGTGTTTATTGAAAATATAAATCTTTGAAAATCCTTTGTGACACTTTTGATCAATCTTATGCGTCATTAATGAATAAAAGAATAATTTATTTCCGAAAACTCTTATTGACCCTCACCTTTTCAATGCGTTTAAAGCATGCCCTGTCTGTTGTGAAATCAATTTTCCATTGTGTTTTGCTGTCTTTTAGCTGCTATGGAACAGTGCAGTCGATAGGTGGCGATGCGGAGCAGGGTGTTGCAGTGGAGGCAGTGGGGCAGAGCGAGTGTGGCATGTACAGTGAAGACACTGTTACTGATGAAGAGGGACGCTTTAGACTCAGAGGCTTACGGGTGAGACTTCATTGAGGAAACTCTTCAGATGAGCAGTAGAACGGACAAAATTCTCAGATATACTAATGATCAAAAGTTTTTTGGATCGGGCAGTGTTTTTGATTGTTTTGAAGAAGTCTCTTCTCACCAAAGCTTCTTAAGCTTGATAAAAGATAAAGAGTAAATAGTAATAATATATGCCTTTAAAATATAGCTACACTATAAAAAAAACGGCAGCTGTGGTTCCCAGATCTTTACTGTTAAAAATGCGGTAGAAACCATAAAATAATTCTCTAAATTTTACAGTAAACTAAGGTATTTTATTAATTTAAAGTATTATACACTAGTGTTTTGAAATATGAGCGTCTATACATCATACAATATCACAACCATAATCATAATCATCCGAAGCTCATCACAAACAAGTTTTCCCATGAGCAGAGAAACATACTAATATATAGAAGATGCTCAGTGCCATTCAACTACTAAACCCCATCATGGTAACACGCATGACATTAAAGTAATGCAACCAACATTAGATGTAACATAAAACTGTAGTGTACTTCACTGATGAGAAAATAACTATAAAGAAAAATAATTGAGAAGAGCCATAGTGATGTCAGCAAAAAGGCAGTAATGCAGGGTATTCGGGGAAAGTCAGTTTATGGTTATATATATATATTTGGTTATTTATTAAAGAAACGTATTGTTAACCAGGTTATGGATTTTTATTGTGGCATTTTTGCAATTTTTTTTTTTAACCATTGAAGTTACGGTAATTCGTTTACAGTGTATATCTAATATAATATATACCCGTTTTCATGACATTTATTTTTGTGATTGACTGTTTAATTTACCCCAGTGTTCAGTAACATGTGATACTTCAGAAATCATCATAATATGCTGATTTAATGTTCTCTTATAATCAATTATTATTTGTACTCAATCAATTATGATTTTTAGAACTCGCTATGTTGAAAAAAATTCTTGCTTCATAGTTTCATCATAATAACAGCATTTTTGTTTTGTTACTCTTTTGCTCTTGACCAATTTAAACTGGCCTTGATGAATTAAAGTAAATGGTAACACTTTAAAATAAGGTTGTATTAGTTCATGTTTGTGTGGCTGGAAGGGCATCCACCACATAAAAAACATATGCAAGAGTAATTGGCGGTTCATTCTGCTGTGACAACCCCTAATAAATCAGGGACTAAGCCGAAGGATATTGAGTAAGTGAATGAATGTATTTTCTAATATGAAAAGAACAATGAGGCAATACATTTATTACATTATTTATTCATCTTTGTTAACATTAGTTAATAGTTAAATAATGTTGTCCATTGTTAACTCATGGTGCATTAACTAATATTAACATGCATGAATTTGGATTTTAATAATGCATTAGTAAATGATTAGCTATGATTTATAATTATTATTTGTTCTACTATTATTAATTTGTTCTATTACATAATAATATTATTATTATTTGCTATTGTTCATTATTAGTTCATGTTAATAAATACATATACTAATGCAACCTTATTGTAAAGTGTGACCAAGCAAATAAAGTTTACTTTCATATTTTTGCAATTTCCACTGATGATGATAATAATAATGTTTCTTTAGCAGCAGAACATTATTTTAGAATGATTTTTGAAGGATCATGCCGCTTAAGAAATTAAAATTATGACTTTTAAACTGCATTCAATAATAAAACAATTATTTTTATATTGCAATACTCATTAAATTGTACTGTATTTTGATTAAAATAAGTGCAGCCTTGGTGAGCAGTAAGGATTCTTTGAAAGGAAAACAAATGTACCGATCCAAAGCCTTTGTTTGGTAGTCTACATGATTTTAAACAAATCTTGCCTTCTAATGTTCAATGCCAGCCTGGTTGTAACTACAACATTCAGCTGAGAGGAGAGGGAAATGATCACATCGAGAGAGCATTGCCACCACACAAGACAATTGAAGTGAGCATTCAAATTTATACAGTATTCACCTTATTTTTGGTTTAAACATTATATTTAAAGTTTTCATTTATGTGTATATATTTTTGGGATTCTTTTAGGTGGGCAACACCGATATTGATGGAATAAACATAATCGCCTTTAGACAGATCAATCAGTTTGATCTGAGTGGAAATGTCATCACTTCACCTGAGCATCTTCCCACTCTTTGGGTAAGGGCAATTCAACTTGAAGACTTGCAAAAACCTCTAAGTGCCATCTGAAATGTTCTTCTAAACTGAGCATTTTCCTAAGGCTCCTGTGTGTAGGTTCAGTAATTTCACTTTTATGGCAAAGAATAATTAATTTTCATTGCCTTTAAAGTAAAATAACTGAACATAAACATAACTTTAGATGGCACTTTCAGAGGTTTTTGCATCTGATCTCTTCACTTGAATACTCTTTTAAAGTAGATTTTTATTTTTGATTCAAGCTTGACGTCATTGTTGTTTCTCTCTTTAAAGGTGAAGCTCTACAAAAGTGATAATCTTGACAATCCCTTCC